>JZSA01002607.1:0-48281 GCA_000956155.1 Cotesia vestalis | reverse complement strand
ATTTGAGTACCCACATCAATTTTTCATAAATTTTATATATTTATATATTTCATAAATACCATATATATATAATATATAAAAAATGCCATGTGGGTACTTAAATGAAAGATTTGAATAAGTGTAACATCGAAATGATTTCATATATTTATATATATTATATATATGTATATATGAAAAATATATCAAAATGCATGTTGGTACTCAAATGAAAGCTCTTGATGAGAGTAACATCGGGGTGAGCTTATATCTTTATAAATGTCAATAGTTAAGAAAATACGGTGCAATTTAATAAAGCAAAATTTTATTTATTAATATTTTACGAGTCACGACAATCACATAGTGTGACATAGTGACTGCAAAGTTGCTTGTGAATAATTATAATATTAAAATTTCTCTAAAAATCTTAAATTTTTAGTTTCAAATTATTTAAAACTAAAAATTAAATTATTATTTTTTTAAATGACCTAATTAATAAAATAAAATACTAAAATTTTTCTAATTTTTCAGAAATGCCGGTGGCTTACGACGTAAAATCCAGCTGGGCTGATGAAGTAGAGGAGGAAGGAGATTCATTGCCGCCTCCATCAGAGCAGTACCTCAACGGGATGAAGATCCTGACAGAGTACAAGTTGAACGAAGACAACAAGAAAGTAAAAGTAGTCCGTACGTATAAAATCGAGAAGCGAATCGTCTCGAAGACAATCGCGGTGAGGAAAAATTGGCCGAAATTCGGCGACTCAGCGAACGACAGGCCGGGTCCAAACCCAGCGACCACCGTCGGCGCGGAGGATGTCTTCATGCAATTCATCTCCTCCAAAGAGGAAGAGAACAAGATGGAGGAGGACTCGCTGGACAAGCTGAAAAGCATGGGTGACAAGGGGATCGTCAAGTGCAGGAACTGCTCCGGAGAGCACTGGACCTCCAAGTGTCCCTACAAAGACACTGTCCTCGCCGGTGGAAAGGTCCCGGACGACAAGAAGCCAGCTGGTCCTCCGGGAATTCCCGGCGCTGCCGCCGAAGCCGGAAAGACTGGAAGCAAGTATGTTCCTCCGAGCATGCGCGATGGAGGAAACAAACGCGGAGATAGCATGCAGATGCAGCGCAGAGACGACACCACTGCCATTAGGATCTCTAATCTCTCTGAGAGCACCAACGAAGCTGATCTCGAGGAACTGGTCAAGCCTTTTGGTATTGTTCAGAAACTCTACTTGGCAAAGGACCGACAGACCAACTTGTGCAAGGGCTTTGCATATGTTCATTTCAAATTCAAGTCCGAGGCTGCCAGGGCTATCAATCACTTGAATGGATACGGTTACGACCACTTGATTCTTAGTGTCGACTGGTCCAAGCCCCCTGAGAAGAGTACTTAGATTCTCTTTTTTAAGCTCCAGGGTGGCAATGTGTGCTTTATTTTTTTTTTTTTTTAATCAGTTAAAAATTTTTAAAATTCGAAATTATTGTAAAAAAAAATCTTTTTTGATTTTTGATTAAATTTAATTGGAAAATTAATTCAATTTAGATTTTTTTAATGCAGAATTATTTTTTTTAATTATACTAAAATTAATAGACACAAAAATTTTTAGTAATTATTTAAAAGTGGGGTCTACCATTTTAATTTTCATTTTTTTTGAAAATTTTATTTTTTTTTTTAAATACATGAATAAAAAAAAAAGTTGATAATCACAATTTTAACAAATTTATAAATTTAAAAAAAAACTGTGATATTCAACTTTTTTTTTTAATTGTTAATTTTTTTATGTTCTTTAAAAAAAAAATTAATCAAAAAAAGATAAAATAGAAATTTTATCAAAAAACATGAATATCAAAATAACTATCGAAATCTTTATTTTTTTCTTTCGAGTAATTTTTGTCATAAATACGCCGCAAAATCTAGCAAAATAAAAAAAATTAAAAAATTTTTATTTTTCACTTAGATATGGCCAAAAATAGAGTGGACCCCACTTGTAAATAATTACCTAATTTTTTCAATTTTTTTGTAATAAATTATTATATAAAAAAAAAATTTTTTTATAATAATTAAGCTGTTACAAAAATTATTAAAATTATCAATGAGAATTTCAGTAATATTATTTTGCGTTACTAATTGTCAAAGAGCAAATAAAAAATTTTTTTAATATTCAATTTAATTGATTCTTTAAATGTAAAGTAATATTTGTTGATGGTACTGAAATTAATAGACGAAAATTTTTTAGTTTTTTTACAACAAATTATTATATAAAAAAAATTTTTAGCATCAATTTTTTTTATTATAATTAAGATGTTAAAAAAATTATAAAAATTGCTATTAAGAATTTCAGTGTTACTATATTTCGTTACTAGTGCCAAAAGGAAATATAAAAAAATTTTGTCATACAATTCTTGAAAAAAAATTTTTTATTTTATTTTCTAACTTTTTACTAAAAAAATTTAATGTTTTCAATTTTTGTGTATAAAAATTTGCAACATTGAATTTATTTAATTAAAAAAATATGTAAATTTAATTTTTGTCAAATATTAGAAATTAAAAAAAATTTTTTCTAATTTTTTCCATGGAATTAAACATAAAATTTTCGTTTTTGCTCAAAAATAATTAAATTTATTAATTATACTGAAATGTAAAAATTTTTTTTATTATTAAAAAAAAAAATTAAGCGCACACTACCATCAACACAATAACTTCTAATTAAAATAAAATTCTATCAATTGATATCCAAAAAAAAAAAAAAAAAATTTTCTTTATAATTTAAGCTTACATTTAAAATTCCTAAATTTTATAATAAATTACTAATTTTCAATTGACTAATAATAATAATAAAAAAAAATAGGTAAAAATAATTTCACATGTTTTGCATTAAAACACCACCTTAAAATTTTACAAGTAAAATTCTTCCTTTCTTCTTTAACATAATTTTAATTTTCCCCTTAAAAATTAAAAATTTACTATAAAAAAAAAAATAATTTTATTTTTTCCAGTCTGTCATTCCTAAGAAAAATCTTATGGCGCCACCTTGCGTTAAAAATAAAGACTACTTACCAAATTCCCCAATAAAGTTCCAAAAATTTCCACCAGCGCCACAGGGATCTTCCGAAGTAAACAAATAGTCTCCATCTAAGCGTCACCAAGCTAACCGGTATTTATAATTTTTAATTACTAAATAACAAATTAATGTTGTCAAAATACAAAACTTAATTTAGACCCTAAAAATAAGAACTGCGAGCTTATATTTAAAAGATATTTCCAAAATGGAGGAGTCAGTGCTAAAACTAGACGTAGCGCAGGTTAAGAAGGACATTTTGTTAGCGATAACCGACTGTTACCAGCGCGGGTTATTACACACGACAAAATGGCTGGCAGAGTTAAACTTTTCTCTAAAAAACGTTCCCCCACCCCTGGACAGTACCCAGGAGCTTCAACTAGTGGAACCTTCCCTAGAAGAAGACACGTACATCCTCTCAAAAAGCTACTTCGACCTAAAAGAGTACGACCGAGCGGCTCACTTTATAAAATCGGGAACGTCCCCGAAGTCGAAGTTCCTGTACTTCTACTCCCGGTACTTATCAACGGAAAAAAAGAAAATGGACGACATGACAGACGTTCCCCCGGACCCGCTGAAGAACGAGAAGGACATTTTGTTAGCGATAACCGACTGTTACCAGCGCGGGTTATTACACACGACAAAATGGCTGGCAGAGTTAAACTTTTCTCTAAAAAACGTTCCCCCACCCCTGGACAGTACCCAGGAGCTTCAACTAGTGGAACCTTCCCTAGAAGAAGACACGTACATCCTCTCAAAAAGCTACTTCGACCTAAAAGAGTACGACCGAGCGGCTCACTTTATAAAATCGGGAACGTCCCCGAAGTCGAAGTTCCTGTACTTCTACTCCCGGTACTTATCAACGGAAAAAAAGAAAATGGACGACATGACAGACGTTCCCCCGGACCCGCTGAAGAACGAGGACCTTAAGGCGCTGTGCTCGGACCTGCGTAACGAGCATTTGTCCAACAACCTGGACGGATTCGGGCTGTACCTCTACGGAGTGACCCTGAAGAAGCTGATGCTGACCCGGGAAGCCATTGACATCCTGGTGAAGTCGATCCACGACTACCCGATGCACTGGGGAAGCTGGCTGGAGCTTTCCCCGTTGATCGGGGACCGGGAAAAGCTGGAGAATCTGATCCTTCCTGACCACTGGATCAAGAAGTTCTTCATGGCTCACATGTACCTGGAGCTCCAGCTGCTGGATGAAGGTCTCGCGCTGTACTACGAGCTCCAGGGGATGGGCTTCCAGAAGAACGGGTACATCCTGGCCCAGATCGCGATTGCGATTCATTACAAAAGAGACGCCGAAAAGGCGATAGAGACCTTCAAGAAGATCATCAAGGACGATCCCTACTGCCTGGACAACATGGACACTTACTCTAACCTGCTCTACGTCAAGGAGATGCGAGTCGAGCTGGCCTACCTCGCACACAGGGCGACGTCCATCGACAAGTACAGGTTGGAGACCTGCTGCATCGTGGGTAACTATTATAGTTTACGTTCCGACCACCAGAAAGCGGTGATGTACTTCCACAGGGCACTGAAGCTCAATCCTCAGTATCTGTCCGCTTGGACCTTGTTAGGTCATGAGTTCATGGAGCTGAAGAACACCAACGGAGCTATCCATAGCTACCGCCAGGCGATTGAGGTAAACAGAAAGGACTACCGGGCCTGGTACGGCCTCGGTCAGACGTATGAGATCCTCAAGATGCCGTTTTATGGGCTGTATTACTACAAGCATGCCCAGCGGCTCAGACCACATGACAGCAGGATGATCCTCGCGCTTGGAGAAGCTTATGAGAAGCAGGACAAGGTCCAGGATGCTCTCAAGTGCTACTACAAGGCCTGCAATGTCGGAGATATTGAAGGCATGGCGCTGATTAAATTGGCGACCTTGTATGAAAACTTGAATGAGGAGGAACACGCTGCTGCGGCTTACACTGATTTTGTCATGGACGAGTTCAGGAATGCCGACAGGAGCGAGCTCAGTCATGCTTACAAGTTCTTGACTCAGTATCACTTGAAGAAGGACCAGCTTGATCAGGCGAATCACTATGCTCAGAAGTGTCTCCAGTTTGATGAGACCAAGGAGGAGGCCAAGGCTTTGCTCAGGACCATCGCTCAGAAGAGGATCAGTGTCGAGGATATGGTGGTCATTGAAGATATGAACGAGACCGATCCTGCTGATGGCAATCAGAGGACTCCTGCTACGCCTGGGAACCAGATGGCGCCTGTTAATCTTTCTTTTACTCCCACGCAGTAGATTTTTTAAGAATTGTAGGTTAAATAATAAATATTGTCTGTACAAGGAATTACTGTTTTTTTTTTTTTTTTTTTTTTTTTTTTTATTGATAAATTAATCCTAAATAATCTAAAATAAATAAAAAGTATGGCTGATGTATTGTTAAATATCGGACAATATTTATCTGTCCACGGTTTTTAGTAATTACCATTTTGTACAAATAATTTTTTTATTATTAGATAAAATATTTTTTTTTACACTTATTTATTTGTTTTCACCGATAAATATAATCTTTATAATAAAAAAAATTGCCGTTTTATTTAATTATTTTAGATGACAAACATAAACATGGATTTAGTTTTTAAACTCTCTGTAAGATGGCGCCAAAAACCGGATATGACACTACGTCACACTGCCGCGCGAATTTAAATTTGTAAAAAAAATTTTATTTAAAAATTGTAAATTATTTAAATATTTTTCTTTTTTTCTTAATAATTTCAACTAGATTTTTTAAAAACAACTAAATTAATTATCTAATGACGATAAATGACAAAAAATAAAAAAAAAAGTTCTTGTGAGTTGGTGCAACGAGCAGAGAGTGTGTGCCCAAACACGAGCGCAAAAATTTTTATAAAATTCTACTTCTTTACTAATCTTAACATTTATTTTAATAAATAATAATTTTATGTTTATAATCACAATAATATAAAAATTATGTGGAATTAATTTTAATATAAATTTATATTTACAAGGCAAAAAAATAATTTTAGATTTTTATTTTTGCTTTTTATTTGTGAGCATAATTATGTGACATCAATTAATATTAACTTAATAATTAAAGGTAATTATAATTTATAATTAATGAATAGAAATTATTAACTATCAGATATATTATATATTATATATATATATATAATTATTGCTTTTTGTACACTGCATTTTTTACATAAACACAAAATTATAAATTTTTCGTACAATTTTTTTAAAAAGTTTATGTCAGTTTTTCTACTTCGTTTGATTTTCATTCTAATTACACTCAAGTATTTTTTTTTTGTTTTTTATAAAGTAATTGCTGTTTTATATTTTTAAGTCCTATAATCTCAAAGCACGTGAAAAGTTGCCTGGAAATTAGTTAAATAAAAAAATTAACAAGGAAAGTATTAAATGTTTGGCATCAATTTTTTTTTGTCTAAAAAAAATTATTAAGAAAAATTTTTATTTTTTTTAATGGCTTGAAATAGAAGAAAAGTAAACTTGCTCTTTAATTTCTTCGATATTTCTGAAAATATTATATTTTACAAAAAAGAAGGGAAGAATTTTTTTTTATAGAAAATTTAATTTTATAAAAAAAAAGGTTTTTTAAAAAAATTTTCATATTTTTGATATTTGTTCTAGAATTTTCATTGTAAACTTTTAAAAAAAAAAAAAAATCACAATTTTTTGAAAAAATTTTTTTCAAACTTTTTAGTTTGACTCTGCGGATCCAAAAAGGCGTACAAAAAATTTTTACCGAACTAAAAAAATTGATAACGTTTAGATCTGTAAGAAAAGTGAATAAAAAAAATTTTTTTTTGTATTCACTTTTTTGGCTCTTAGACAAAAAAATTTTAAAGCCAAAAGAGCGTATCATTTTTTTTTTATCCCAATTAATTATTAGCCTTCAAAAAAAAAAGAAAAGTTATAATTTCTTTTTAAGGATAATCATTAATTATAATTAAAAAAAAAGATACGCTTTTTTGGCTTAAAAATTTTTTTGTTTTAAAACCAAAAAGGCGTGTAGAAAAAAAATTTTTTTATTCACTTTTCTTACAAACTTCCGATCAATAACAGCAAAATTTTCCGTTTACTTCGATTGACAATTCATTAAAATGACGCATAATTGAAAAAATTATTCAATTTGTCAATTAAAAGAGAAAATCTCGGCATAATTCATATTCTTATCTTATCTCATACTTGATAAATTCCATTTTATCGTGTACGTGTCTGCTTATATATTCAAGCTTTATACACACAAACGATAAGATTACGGTTTGAACGTTAATCATCCGGGAAATCGATTCTGTAGCGAATAAAATTGGGAATTCCGACTTTATAAGTACTTAGATTTCAGATAATTTTGAATATTTATCGCCTATATTTTCTCTTCATCTGCTTACTTTCTTCTAAACATGAAATATAAAGAAAATTTTAAAACCTTTTTCGCCATTGTTGATTCTGGAGCTTAAAAAAATCCCGCACAACAATTTATAATTTTTGGACGACTAAGCTGCTAATAATAATATTTCATCATTAACATTTGTCACCGCTATATTTTACTGTGTAATTTGTACCGTTAAATTATCACACATACAGGTTCGTTTTTTTCTTGGTTAAAATTTTTTTCTCTCCACCTGTCTAAGGGTAAACCGCGTTGAAAATGAAATGAGCGATTTATCTCGTTGAGTAAAGAGGTTTACTCTCAAGTTTGTTCCTCTCGTATTTTCCATTTTTTTTCTTTTTTTTAATAAACCATTAGAATGTTTATGTTATTTTTTCTCTTTTTAACATTTAACAAATTTTGCCGACACGACAAATATTTACATTTTGTTTTTCGACGATAATTAAATTAGTCTAGTGGAAAAAAATATTGATAAATGAAAATTGAAGTAACAGGAGACCGTTGCAGTCGCAGTAAAAGGTGTCAAAGCAACTGCGTTTGGAATTTCATCGTGTATAAAGCTTTCCTTTTAAACAGTATTACTTTGACAGTCTGATCGCGCATATATGTATTTTCGCCTCTACTGTTGCTCCTTTGTTAGCACTAAAAAATTGTTCACTGTTTTCCATTTACTTTTTTATATTCACTTTTATTATCCCTTTTATACGTATATTCCCTTGGCTTTAAAAAATTCACTGTTGCTAAATAAAAAACAAATTCCTTCTCATGTAACCTTTCTTTTGTGCAAACAAAATTTTTTTTGTTTACTCTAATTCATTTTTTTATCCATTTGCAATGATTAGACTACTTGTTTTACTTAAATGGGTTATTTTTGGTGGAGAATTGTAAAATTTATTATTTTTAATAATTTTTAATTTCATTACGTATTTTATTATGAGGATGTTAAGGGAAAAGGCAATGAAACAATAAATACGTCCATAAAAAAAAAAAAAAAAAAAATCTACAAATAAAATAAAAATAAAAAAAAACTATTGACAATTATAAAAAAAAGGTTATTTATTTTATTTTGATTATCAACAAAAATTATAACTAAATTATAATTAAACTTATGAACTAAAATTAAACCATAAACTGTTAATATAACAATAAATAAAAATAATTAATCAATATCAATATTTATAAAAAAAAAGCACCTACAGAATTGTAATTGATTTCTTCTTCTAATGTGTTTATACAATCGTAGAAACTAACCAAAAAATTTTATCATTAAAGCTTTATTCACATGTAATGACACATAACTTGAATTTAAAAAAAGTAACAATTAATTATCTTCTTTTTTTTTTTGACCATTTTAATTTTTTTTATAAATCGTATGCAAACTAATTGTAATTGGCAATTATTTAAGCAAATACGTACAATATTAAAACAAAACACTGGTTTTTTTTTTACATTAATCAATTAATAATTAATTTACATTAATTAATTAATAATTAATTTACATTAATCAATAACAATAATAATAATAGAAAAAATAAAACCGAGAGACAATAATTTTTTTAAATTGCACGTTTTATGAATGTTTATTGCGTTATTTTATTAATCACATGAAATTATTTTTCTTATAAAAAAAACAAAGCTAAGGAAAATAATTTTTATCACAGTATTAATCAAAGAGGCCACGTATCATAAAAAAATTATTAGTCTCTCGTTATGGCGAAAAAAAAAAAAAAAATAGATTTTTTTTTTTTTTAAATTACCGGGTCCGGGATTCGAACCCCGTGCGCTCTGGGTAAGAGTTTCCGTGCTTGGTCGCGTCGCCAAGGGAAATTAAACTGATCGATAAAACAAATGATATGTTTGGTAAATCGATTAAAGTCGCTAATTCTAGTCTATATTTAATAATAATAATAGTTGTTAATTAATTAATTAATAGTTTAGTATATAAATTTAACATTAAGAGCAGCGTGATTTTATAAATAAAACTAACTCTATTTATAAAACCAAAAAGTGTTTACAATCTATCTTGTTAAAAAATGTGAACATTGAATCCACTTTTATTACGTATATGCGTTTGTACCTTTTTTAGTAATTAGAAGTTTTGGTATAGACATTTTGTTATTAAACTTATTTTATAATTTTCGTAAAACGGATTTAACTTGATATTTTTTATGCAAAGGCACCCGCTCCAGAATCCAATGTAATAAAATAACCCGTGACAAGTGCCAAAAGGCTTCTCGGATCGAATGGTCTTGAAGTAACGAATAAGGGGACTGGATCTTTCTATATATATGTGAATATATATATATATATATATATAAGAGATAGGAGTCGAGTTGAGATATAGAATATAGAATATACTTATACAGTGGATACTGGCAGAGAAGGATGGGGTCACAGTCGGCGATAACCCCACACGTGTGCTAAAAAAATGATAAAAAATCTAAATGCCGAGAGACGGGGAAGATTCACGGCGAGGAGAGCCAAGAACCGACCGGACGGTTTTCACCTTTTTCGAACGGAACCAGGTTTCTAATCTAGCATCTACTTCTGCTAGTACAGTACATAGTCCGCGAAAGGGAATAATATGGGAGTTAAGAGTAAGAGGTCCATCGAGACCGAGACTGAGACTGAGGCTGAGGCTGAGGGGCCAGAGCGGGAGAGAAAGAGCCTTGAAAATTGAATCTCGACCCCTGCCGGCGGCTAACCGGCCCGTAATTTATTACTTGATTGTACCGAGGTGTGCTAATGTGCATCATCCGTGCAAATTGCTTGGGATCCGTTGAATATTCACTATCCTAACTGTATTCGATCTGTATACATCTCTGCCTCTGCTCAACATATCTATAGCTGTATCTTTATCTCAGTTATCTTTTTATTTTATTTTGACAACAATATATTACAATTTCGATGATATGAATTTAAGATTTTTACAAGGAAATATAAATTTAGCAATAGGACCTTGTGGCACGCTGTTTAATTACTTTTATAAAATTTTACAATTATTATTATTATTAATATTATCTACACAGTAAAAAATTTTGTGTTAATTTAACACAATAAATGTTTTATCTTGTGATATATTGACATTGTTAATGATACAAACTCATCCCGATATTACACTCATCGAGACCTTTCATTTGAGTACCCACATCAATTTTTTATATATTTATATATATATTATAGATATGTATATATGAAAAATATATCAAAATGCATGTGGGTACTCAAATGAAAGGTCTATATGAGTGTAACATCGGGATGAGCTTATATCTTTAAAAACGTCAATATTTAAGAAAGTACAGTGCAATTTTACAAAAGTCATTATTTAATAAAACAAAATTCTAATTTTTTATATTTTACAAGTCACGGCAGTCACATAGTGACTGCAAGGTTGCTAGTTATTATTAAAGTATCAAAAATTTTAAATTTAATATCTCAATAATAATCATCAATTTTTTTTTTTTTTTTTTTTTTAATCAATATTAATATTTAAATACACACCCATTATAAATATAAATATATGTATGTATGTACGTTGAGATATATATATTTATAGCTTGAAAAAATAGGCACCCAATCATCAATGGGAGGCATTATTAATAATAATAACAGCTAATGTTAAAGTACGTGTGATATTGGAGGTCATTCACCGCTAGTTGTGCTACTGGCTCCTCCGTTTACTCCGTTTGGGCTACTGTAGTATTCTGCAGCGTCACCACGGCAGATTGGACATGTTCGGTTTGACTGGAATCATTTTTGAGATCAGAATTTTTGCTTTTAATTACTTAAAATTATTTATTTTAATAAAATTATGAAGACTAGGTCACAGTGAAGAAAATTAATTTTTTTATTTTGAGCTTAACGGTAAAAGATAATACGCGAAAATTTTAAGAGACCTTTTTTATTTTCAATATAGGAAATTTGTTTTTCTATAAAAAAGGTTTCTTATGATTTTTTTGTAACTTGGACATTTAACTCAAAATTTTTTAATTTTTTAATTTTTAAATTAAAAAAAAATTTTTGGGATTTTGCTGATGCTATGTTTTTATTTAAGAGGGATAGCCACTGTGAAATAAAAAAAAAAATTTTTTTTTTTTTTTTTTTTTTTTTTTTTTTTTTTTTTTTATTAAATCAATGTTTATTTATTAAAAGGGCGTATCCCGAAAAAAATACCCTTGAAAAGGCATAAGGAAGTATAAAAAAATTTTTTCCGGGAATCGACGTAATTATGCCTGAATCGGGCAGAAATGCAAAAAAAAAATTTTGGTACAAAAAAATTTTTTTTTTGGAAAACATTATTACTTGAAACTCGTAGAAATGACGAAAAAAAATTTTTTTCAAATTTGAAATTTTTGGTACGCCTTTATGACACCCGGGATACTCATTGGGAGCCATAAGGATGTACAAAAAATTTTTTTCGGGAAAAAATTTATTTTTACTTTAAATGCATAGAAATGGTGAAGAAATTTTTTTTCAAATTTGATCAAAATTTTTTGCAATTTGAAATTTGTGATAATTTCTTTATTTAGGAAAATAATCTTCAATGTATACTGTATAAAAAAAAAAAAACCAGATCTTAAGTTTAATTTTTTTTGTTATATCTTTGGAAATATTGGGATTATAAAAAATGTATTATACCTTTTTTTGTAGGAAATTTAATTTTATATAAAGAAGTTTTCTTATAATTTTTTTGAATTTTTCATATTTAACCCAAAATTTTCATATAAAATTTTTTTGGAATTGTAGAGCAAACTTATGAAAAAAAATTTGAATATTTTTGAAGAGTTTTATTTTTGGAGTTAATTCATTAGAGATACGGAAAAACTATAAGACACCTTTTTTGAACAAAATTTTTCATATAAAAAAGGTCTTACAATTTTTTCATATCTTCAATATTTATCCCCGAATTTTGATTATAATCTTTGGCAGAAAAATAATTCATAACGACAGTCTAATTAGCAATTGCGGTCTAACTCCTTATTTTGTAGAGGGTGATTTTTTAACATTTTAATGTAGCAATAGTTCAATTATAAATTATTTGAATGATCCAAACCAAAATATTATACCTCTAATAGATATTAAATGATTTTTTGAAGTGATAATAAATTTTTAACTAATTGTTTTATCGTACAAATAAAAGATTTTCTAAAATTGATTCAGATAATTTGCTAATTAGAACATCGATAAGATTTATTAAAATAATAATTTTTACAACTTCTGAATTGATTTCCGACTTAAAGATTAAAAAAAAAAAAAATGAAAAAATGATAAGATAACTTTTTTATAGAGTCAAATTTCTGATAAAAAAAAAGTCTCTTACAATTTTTCCATATTTTAAATATTTAATCCTTATTTTTAATTGTAATTTTTTGTAAATAAAAATCGAAGAATACTTAACGTAAATAATTTTAATATTAATAATAATAATAATAATTACCTTAAGCCATTTATCAATACACTTAGAGTGAAATTCGTGAGAGCAAGGTAAAACTCTGAGTGTCTGAGGTGGTTCAAAATCACACATGCAGACAACGCAGTTAGTCTGGTCACCCTGGTGAGTCTCAGCATTAAATTTATACGAAGGCAATTGGTCGACTTCGGCTCGTGTGAGTCCTCTGGGTTTAGCCTCTCCAAGCCGCTCGGCGAGCGACAACAGCGCCTCGTAATTTTCGGTTTCTGCATTCTCCGGGGATGACATATCAGTTTGACTGTATGACGATAATGGTGGATTACTAAACATTGCCCTTAAATTAATAAACACAGCTAATTAATTAATTAAATTAATTGAGTTCAATCCAATCAAAAACAATAATTAATTTAATTAATTAATCAATTCATTTTCTCCCACCCTTTACTTAAACCCTTAAATTAAGGTAGTTTAGAAGTCCCAATCCGCAGGAATTTTATTTAAATATTTTTCATTTTTTTCTACTACTTCTAATTAATAAAAATTCCTATATAATTTAATTCGTACACGGAACAAAGTAAACTGTAAATTGATTAAATGGGATTCGACGGACTAAAATATTTATTTAAAAATAGTAATTAAACTATTTGACCTTTAAAATTTTAAAACGACTTTCATAATATTGTTATGATTCCATTTTTCAAAAAAAAGTCAATTTGTAAAATTTTGTGGGATACGACGTATTAGAATGACAGTATCGATATACTTTACTAACTATTGTAAATAAAATTTTTTAAATACATGTATGTATTTTACATTATTATTAATGCGCCTAATGCTGCTAAGAATCTGTGACCCTGATAAGGTAAAGTACCCAGTAGTTGAACAGGTTTCAAAGTAAAACGTATTTGATCCTACTTTTAATATAAAAAGATGTAATTATTAGTTCAAATTAGTGTTTTTCACGAAAGTATTAACGATTTTGAATTGATTAAAGCGCAAAATAACGCAAATAATTGAATAATTATATTTTTACAACGTTTTTAAGATAGACTATGAAAGGAGTAGTAGTTGAACGATCAATTCTGACAAGCCGCAGTAGTTGAACACTCCGGGAGCAGTAGTTGAACAAGTAAAATATATGGCAATGGGCACACCATAAATTTTCAACGTTTCATTGAAATATCAAAAGAATTATGACATATTATTGATTAATATGAAAAATAACGCTGAGAATATTTAATATATTGATTTTAAAATGAAAAATATTTGTATTTAATTTTTTAATGACATTTTTTATAAATAACAAAGCAAATTTTCAATTAAAAATAAAAAAAACTCAATTCAAAACGTTCAATAATTTTTAACTACATTTATTTTTAGCTATAAAACTTATTTAATTTGCAATAATTGATATAAATACAATGCTGATCACTAGTCTATAAACCTATTAGAGGTTAGAGTGGGGTTAAAATTATACGGCCTTAGCTTGTTCAACTTCTGGGTACCGCTTGGAAAATTTGGAGGTATAGTTGAACGCTAAAATTTAATATAAAAATTTTAGTTTATGTCTTTGCAAAAAATATATAATATTAAGAAAAGACTATTTTATTGGGTGGTACAATTTTTTTTACTTAAAATGATCAAGTACCGTTTTTTTTCTGATTGTTCGGTTTACGGTTTAGTACCTTTTTCATGAAAAAAATAGCATCTATCGGCTATTCTCAATATGTCAACTTTAAAGTTAAAAAAAATATAATTTTTTTGATTTATTATTGAAAAAACTTATAGAAATCAATTACTGTATCATTGAATAATTATAACATGTGAATATTAGTCATAATATATATATGGATTTTCTATAACAACAATTCTAAAAGTCTGTTCAACTACTGGTCCCATTTTTAGACGTGTTCAAGTACTGGGTACTTTACCTTATTGGACGTATTTATGGTTATTGCGTCTCTTATAAAATAAATAAATAAATATTTTTATGTTGTAAATTTATCCCACTAGAAGCGCCTGAGCATTGTTGTCCTCTTTCAGCTGTTTTATATTATTTTTTTACATTCTTTTCTTTTATCATCATCGATAATTAAAAGAGCACTATGAGTCGTGCACTTTTAGATTTTCCAAAATTTCTATTTCGAATCTACATTTAATTTTCCCTGGCCCCTTTTTCACTTTCCGGCGTTATTAAAAAAAGAGCTCAAGTGAGTCTGCAAAAGTTTAATTAATTATATTACCTAAACAGTGATGTTAAAAAATTTTATTTTTTTTCCATAAGCTTCTTTGAATTATAATTTTTTAGATAAATAAAAAAATTCCAGTCGATTTTATTGGATTTGGCTACCAAACTACCTTTTAAATTATAAAAAACTTACAAGAAGTGGAACAACAGTCCCGCGGGGTAAGGTGGGGGCATAGGTGGCGCCCCTCCACCACGTCGCCAGTTCGAATGCGGGTTCTGTCTCGAGCGGTTCTGGTTCCTGCCGACGGCAGTGCGCCTCGTTCGCGGCTGCATCAGCTCCATCTGGTTGTTCCGAGTCTCCGGGAGGAACATCGGCGACGGTGACGCCACCTGGGCCGCCAACGCTGGTGGGGAGTAAGAGTGGGACAGCGTCATCGGTGGTGGGGGCTGAGGCTGTGGTGGTGGGGGCCCTGGCGGCCCGTTTCCCCCCACTCGGTGGACATGCGGGTGGTGGTAGTGCACGTGCGTTCCGTCGATCAATTCCGGGTCAACTTCTCGCTGCGGAAGAATATTTTTGGTTAGTTTTATTGTTGTTTCATTTTCTACTGGGTCATGTTATAGTTATCGGCATGTTGAGATGATTTGCTGGTGGTTGAGTACCCACGTCAACCTTTATTAATTTTATTTTGGTTCTGTTGGTAAAGGTTGTGGCTGAGTATACTCACTTTGATTTTTGTAAAGAAAAAATTTAATTTAGTTGTTATTTAAACATTTTTTGGTTATTATTGTAGGTACTCTTTTTAGTTTTTATTTTGTTGGTAGACACTTGGCTGATATTATGATACAATTTTTTCAATATCTTCGAAACTAATGAATTTACAAAAAAAAAAAAAATTATTGAGATCTTTTTTGTTCATCTTTTAATTTGAAAATTTTTTTGTAAAATCAATAGTTCAACTCAGGTAAAAAAATATTATAATGTCATTATAATGCGTGTCAAAAATATTTATTTTTCCAAAATTTTCGAAAAAAATCTAAAAAACACCAAAAACTCTGCTTTAAGACATTTAGGTTTGAGCCGGAAACAGTCATAGCGAGAGAGGTCAATTGATAACTTTAAAATAAAATTTTCTGAAGGATCAGGAACTTAGCACTAAGACGTTTTTTCCATAAACTTTACTTAAGGTAGTACCCTCGCGACATATAGTGCGAGTAAATTTGGGTATAGTTTAGGATATTTTTGTCTTTCTTACTTGCTAATTCTTACTCACTTCTACTCATGGTTATTTTTGAATAATACAGTTATTTTTTAATAATATTTAAAAATCTAGATAGTAAAAATCAATGAAAGTTTGAAAAAAAACAAATAATAGCTGTTTTTTAATAGTAGTTTAGTTTTTTATGAAAATCTTACCATAAGCTTTACTTAAACGATTAAATCAAAGGAGATTAACTCAAATTTCACAAAAAAATTGTATAATGGTTCGGGAACACTGCGCATAAATATTTTTTTTTTTGATTTTGAAACGCTGAAATTTGAGCTAAATTAATTTATTAATTAATAATTATTATATCGTCTTGAATTTTTAAATAATAATTTTTGTTTGCTTGCTTCTACCATTAACTTTCATGTATTAGGTTATCATTTCGTCTTATACGACTATCTGTTAATTTATGACAAATAAATATTATATTTTATAAAAAAAATCTGGTGTTGAGGTCCCAATCTTTCATAAAATTTTATTTTGGAGTTATCATAGTAGACCTTTCTCGTTTTGAATGTTTCCAGCTCAAACCTAATTATCTTAACGCCGAGTTTTTGGTATTTTTTATGAGAAATTTCGGAAAAATACATATTTTTAACACGCATTATAATGATATTATAATGCGCAAATCATTATAATGACATTATAATATTTTTTCACCTGGGAATAGTTATTGAGCTTTAAAAAAGTTGAGGTCATAGTAGCATAACTCTGAATGTCGAAGACATACTAAATTATAATATCAATTTTGGCTAAACGGTACACTGAAAAAAAAAATTAACTTGAATCAAGAAAAAAATTCTTAAACCAAGAAAATAATTTTGAAGAGTTGCAATGTTTTGATTCAAGACCAAAAATTCTTGAATCAAGTAAAATTAACTTAAACCAAGAAAAATTTCTTAGTTTAAGAATTTTTTTACTAAAATCAAGAAGATGAAATTTTTCAAAATTATTTACTTGATTCAAGTTAATTTTTTTTTTTCTGTGTAAGAGATACGAAAAAAATGAAAGTAATCTTTTTTTATAGAAAATTTAATTTTCTTTATAAAAAGTTTTCTTATTATTCTTTTATATCTTCAATATTTAACCCAAAATTTTAATTATAAATTTTGAAACAAACTTTCATAAAATTCTTTGAAAAAAATAGTATTTGTAATTGAATTTTATTTTGTCTGACTAGAGATACGAAAAAATCATAAGAAACCTTCTTTTTAGAAGATTAAATTTTCTACAAAAAAAAAAGGTATAATTTTTTCATATTCCCAATATTTCCAAAGGTATAAAAGAGAATTTTACTAAAAATACGCGTTACTAATGCCAAAAGGGCGCATCTCAACATCTGTAGAGCCAAAAGGTCGCACACGAAAAAAAGTAAACTGTAAAATTTACTTGGATATCAAATCAGATTAAAGTATTTTTTCAAAGTTGAAATTTACAAGCAATATATGTTTATTATTTTTCACTTTCAGACTCAAAAGATAATGATAATGAAGACGACATCGGAGTAGGGCCTAGCTGAATTGATATTTTGATTTCTTCTCTAATCAAATACATATTCTCTTCAAATAAAATGAATAGAGTAGCTATTATTTTTACCAGTGTTATAATTTTTTTTTTAAGGCTTATAATTAATGAAAAAAAATGATACGCCCTTTTGGTTTTAGAATTTTTTTGTCTTAGAGCCAAAAAGGCGTATACACGGATAAAACAAAATTACACTGCATATCCTTCCAGATTATACTCAGTGAAATCTGTGGTGAAAAAAAATTTCAGATAATATCAAATATAATCCAAATTATACTAAATTATTTTTGTGTTATACTCAGTGTAATCTCCGATTTGACCAAGTAATTTTTCTGGTTATACCGCGTTAGATTACACTGGATATAATCCGAAAAAATATCCCGTATAATTTGAATTATACTCAGTAGAATCTTGGATTATATAATTTTCAAAAATTGTGATATTCAACTTTTTTCTTTTTTAATTTATAAATTTTTTTGAAAATTTCTAAAATTTGTGAAAATTGTGGTAATCAATTTTTTTTTAATTTTTTTTTAAATTGTTCATTTTTTTATGTATTTTTCCAAAATGTAATGCAATGCATGAATAGAAAATATTTAAAAATCATTAAAGTACAATTTTTCCGATAATTTGGGGTTGAAAAATTTTTGGTAAATATTATCAAGTGAGGTCATCATTTTAATTTTCATTTTTTTTTAACGAAATTTCTATTAGATTTTATTGATACATTAAAAAAAAAATTGATTACCACAATTTTCACAAATTTTAGAAATTTTCAAAAAAATTTATAAATTAAAAAAGGAAAAAGTTGAATATCACAATTTTTGAAAAAATTATATAATCCAAGATTCTACTGAGCATAATTCAAATTATATGGGATATTTTTTCGGATTATATCCAGTGTAATCTAACGCAGTATAACCAGAAAAATTACTTGGTCAAATCGGGATTACACTGAGTATAATACAAAAATAATTTAGTATAACTTGGATTATATTTGATATTATCTGAAATTTTTTTTTCCCACAGATTACACTGAGTATAATATGAGAGGATATGCAGTGTAATTTTGTTCTTTCCGTGTACAAAAAAAATTTTTTTATTCACTTTTTTTACAGATCTACATGTTATAAACATTTTTACGTTAGTTGGAGTGAAAAAAAAATTTTTGATACGCCTTTTTGGCTCTGCAGATGTTGCAATGCGCTTTTTTGGCATTAGTAAAGCGATTTCATAACATTAGCCAAATCTTGACCCACAGATTCAAAATTGTTATTGTAAAATTCCGGGTCAAATATCAAAGTTCCAAAAAAAATCATAGAAAACCTTTTTTTATAGAAAATAAAATTCCCTACAAAAAAGGTATCTTATAATTTTCCCCTATCTTTAATCCCCACCCCACAAAAAAAAATAGATTCAAACCCTGATTGAGTACCGACATCAATAACCCTAAAAAAATCCAAAATTCACATTACCATTACCTGCTGAGGTATCTGATGGTGGGCCGTATAGTGTGTAGTGTGAACAGGCGGCGGTGGGTGGGCATGGATAGTCGGAACTCCAGATGGCGCAGCGTATCCTCTTGCGGTAGCCGTAATCAAGCTGTGGCCAGGTGGAGGGGGGCCGGCTGGATAATGCGTGTGGTGGTGATGATGAGTAATCTGGCACGAGTAAGAGAAGGGATGAGCGGTAGTTGGCGCCGGGTAGGTTCCGTGAAGATGGCAGGACAACCTGGCCGGATGGAACCCAGTACCAGGCCAGATGGCTTCTCCACTGACAGTGACACCCAGACCAGAGACTCCAACCTGGTTTACGTCGACGACCAAGTTGTTGGTCCCCGTAGACGGATGGTGACCAGTTCCCTGCTGGATGGGATGTTGGTGACCCTGATGGCCATGATGACCATGCAGGCCATGGTGCGTGTGAGTATTGTGGAGCCCATGGAGATTCCCAGAGTGAAGATTGTGATTGCTGTTATGCAAGCTATGATGGGCGCCATGAAGATGCTGCTGGACTGTCGGGAAAAACTGGTACCCGTTGGGGAAAAGCGGGTCTGGGCAGCGCACGTACCGGCTCCTGATTGGCGGGCTGCCTCTGACGGGCATATGGTGGCGCGGAGAACGCCTTTGTGGTGCGGAGAGCTCCCAAGGCGCGGCGTTCGACATCAGAGGCGGGGACTGGGTCGAAGAAGTCGGCTCTTGCTGGTGGCTGGCCAGCTGGTGGTGCCCCGGGTGGTTCTCCAAGTTACCTGCTAGCGAAACTGGACCCCCGTTGCTGCCTACGTTCATGCTGGATGCGCTCACTTGCGCGTTTCTGGAAATGCGTCGGCGCTTTCGAGATGGCGACTCGCTTTTACGACCCTCTGGTGTGTCCAGTGTCGACTGTCGGTAATATGCTGGCGAGGATTGCATTGGGACATTCGGGCTCAATGCGGAGAGATTCGCCGCTTGCGGAGCCCGTCGATATTCCAGATCCGAATTCACGCTCAGTGATGGGCTCAGGTTCATCAATGGGCCACGCATCGTTGAGCTTTCCTGGAAAACGAGTTTTGTTTGAGTTTTTTAAGCATAAGGGTTTTTTTTATTGGTAAGGAGGAGTTCGGTTAGAGGAAAATTTTTGGTATCCCTATCAAAATAATCCATGTGGAAAACCAATCAGGCTTAATTTAAATAATGACAATTTAAGACTGCATTGACACTCAACATCAATGCAATATCATAACTAGGCCCAGGACTTTCGCAGTTGTTTAAATGAGCATTCATATGTTCAACCTCAAATTTGAACAAAGAAGAAACGCCAACTTCTTGGCCTTAATCATAGCAAAGTGCTTTTATTGATGATATTTATTATTAATATCGAGTTAAAATACTAATTTAACTCAATTCGCGTGACAAATACCAAAAGGGCTTATCCCAATCTATACGAAATTTATAAAATTATTTTTTTTTCCAATCACTTTGCAAACATATTTTGATCTGAAAAATAAATAAATTTTAAGTTCCAAAAAATTTTTGGACACGATTGTGTAGTCTGCGCGTACGTTTATAATGGGAACTTGTAAATTTTGTACCAGTTTTCTTATAGTCCGGTGTTACTATGTACTCATTGTAAAATTCATTGAAAATTTTTTACAGTGTGAGATCTGCAATTTGCATAAATATGAATTGATTTGCAACTTTTTTTTTTTCCGTATTCGTCTAGTCAGTAGCTATAGTTGCTAGTGGGGGATTTTGAAAATTTTAATTTTTAGAATTTTTAGAGTTGTTTGAATCCAAAAAAATAAGAAAAGAAAACGAAAAAATTTTTAATACGTCGCTATTTTTAAAATCCAAATTTTCAAGATCCTCTACGTGGAACGATAACCACTTGCATGCAGATTACAACGCAGTTTAGTTTTTTCGCTTTAGATAATCCGTTTTTGAGTTAGAGATGAGTTAGTGGAGGGGGAAATTTTTTTAGTGCTCCACAAAATTGGTTATAACTTTGTAACAACATAATATTTTTTAATCAAAATTTAGGAGAATGATCTTCAATAGATACTTTATAAACCAAAAAAACCCGATCCTGAAATTCCTTTATTATCCCCGTCAAAAAAATTCCCGAAAATCACCTATTTTTTCAATCCTCACAGTGTCTATCCTCCTTATATACACGCATAAAAATGATTTTATTGAAATAACAAAAGACGGGATAAATGAAAAATATGTTGTGGTAACAAATGAGTATAGTTATAGCAACAAATCCATATTAGTTGCATTAACAAAATGTTTCAAGTTGTACTAACAAACCAGTTTGTTCAATTACAAAATCAATTTGTTTCACTAATAAAATCATTTTGTTGCTGTCACAAAATGACTTTGTTGCTTTAACAAAGTGATTTTATTACAGTAACAAAACTAATTTGTTGCTAAAATATTTTCCAAATCCTCAAAAGCTTATCACCAAAATGATTGTGTATAATGATACTCAATGGGTTATTTTAACAAATTCTCATTGTTATTCTTACAAATTCTCTTCATTACTACAACAAATTTTCTTTGTTACTTTAACAAATTTTCTTTATTACTTTAATAGAACAATTTTGCTGTTTCAACAAAAAAATTTGTTATACCAACTATAGGATTTTGTCGAATCAACTAAAAGATTTTGCCATACTAACAAAACTGTTTTGTTGTTATAACATATCAATAACTTGTTATATCCTAAATTTTGTTATTTTAACATATGATTTGTTTATCCCTATGTTAACAAATTCATTTGTTACCACAACATATCTTAGATTATCTTAACAAAATTTTTTTCTGCGTGTATGATTCTCTACAAAAAAGGTCTCTGACTATATTTTCATATCTTTAATAGTTAAATCACAATTTCGATTTTAAAATCTTTTTCAGATTGTACCATCGACGAATTTTTACCTGGCCGCAGATATTTATTCTTAATGGAGGCGGTGAAATGGCTCGCCGATGGTTAGTAAGAGTGAGATCTGATGGAAAATGAGACGATGATGAGGGTTGCGATGACTGACTCGGGGGTGGTTGGGTGACACGGTTTGTGTGCGACGGGGGCTTGTACGCTACGTTGGCGTTATTTGGGCCATGGTACACTTCTTTCACCGTGGGGTTTGTTGATGAACTTACTCCTGAGTCTCTGAAAGTAAAAGAAAATTTTTTAATAAAACCATAATAAATTTACGATTATAAAAATAATTTTAAATTATATTTAAATTATTAATTTCACTGCACACCTCAGTCGACAACACTTGACCAAGATATATTTTTTGTAGATTATTATAATTTTTTGTATCTCCAATATTAAGCCCAGAATTTTTATTCTATACTTATAAAAATAAATTCAAAATTTTTTAAACTTCAAAATTAAAATCTTGCTCAAAAATTGGATACAAAAAAATTATAAGATACCTTTTTAAAAAAAGTCTCTCATAAATTTATCATACCTTCAATATTTAACTCAAAAATTTCGATTATAAACTTGGAAAAAAAAAATTTTTTTAAATTCCTCAAAAAAATAATTTTCTCAAATTCTGACCTAAATATAAGAGATACAAAAAGATGTTGATAACTTTTTTGTAGTGAATTAAATTACAAAGATACCTACAAAAAAGATCTCTTATAATTTTTTTCATATTTTTAATATTTAGCCTATAATTTTAATTTTATTCTTTCATCGATAATCTCATACAATTTTATAGACTAAAATATTTGACTGCTGAGGCGTGAGTTCGATTCCCGGCTAGATTTTTTTTTTGAAATTATACTTCTTTTGGCGCGTTTGGATGAGAGTGAAATTTATGAGCTGTGCGCACATGATGTCCCAAAAAAGCGACATGATGAAGTTGTTATCAAATATAATTAAAAATATAGATTTCTTTTACTGACTAAGTTAACTCATATACAGGCTAGCCGCAAAGTATCCAACGAAACGTTGTTATTTTCAATTTCGATAGAAATACCATTTAATATGAAATATATTATTCATATTGATTATCAATTCTGAAAAATAGTCAATTAAATATTTTAGTTTTTATTTAACTTGGTAATAATTTCTTTTTAATTAATATTTTTTAAAAAAATAATTATAATTTCATGAATTCAAATATTTAAACTAAAATATAAATATTGTAGTACACGGAAAGAACAAGATGATACTGGATATCATCCCAAATTATACGGAGTGAAAAAAAATTTCAGATAGTAGCTAGTATAATCTAGATTACAATGAGTATAATCCAGATTCACCAAAATGATTGTGTATAATGATACTCAATGGGTTATTTGAACAAATTCTCATTGTTATTCTTACGAATTCTCTTCATTACTACAACAAATTTTCTTTGTTACTCTAACAAATTTTCTTTATTACTTTAATAGAACAATTTTGCTGTTTCAACAAAAAAATTTGTTATACCAACTATAGGATTTTGTCGAATCAACTAAAAGATTTTGCCATACTAACAAAACTGTTTTGTTGTTATAACATATCAATAACTTGTTATATCCTAAATTTTGTTATTTTAACATATGATTTGTTTATCCCTATGTTAACAAATTCATTTGTTACCACAACATATCTTAGATTATCTTAACAAAATTTTTTTCTGCGTGTATGATTCTCTACAAAAAAGGTCTCTGACTATATTTTCATATCTTTAATAGTTAAATCACAATTTCGATTTTAAAATCTTTTTCAGATTGTACCATCGACGAATTTTTACCTGGCCGCAGATATTTATTCTTAATGGAGGCGGTGAAATGGCTCGCCGATGGTTAGTAAGAGTGAGATCTGATGGAAAATGAGACGATGATGAGGGTTGCGATGACTGACTCGGGGGTGGTTGGGTGACACGGTTTGTGTGCGACGGGGGCTTGTACGCTACGTTGGCGTTATTTGGGCCATGGTACACTTCTTTCACCGTGGGGTTTGTTGATGAACTTACTCCTGAGTCTCTGAAAGTAAAAGAAAATTTTTTAATAAAACCATAATAAATTTACGATTATAAAAATAATTTTAAATTATATTTAAATTATTAATTTCACTGCACACCTCAGTCGACAACACTTGACCAAGATATATTTTTTGTAGATTATTATAATTTTTTGTATCTCCAATATTAAGCCCAGAATTTTTATTCTATACTTATAAAAATAAATTCAAAATTTTTTAAACTTCAAAATTAAAATCTTGCTCAAAAATTGGATACAAAAAAATTATAAGATACCTTTTTAAAAAAAGTCTCTCATAAATTTATCATACCTTCAATATTTAACTCAAAAATTTCGATTATAAACTTGGAAAAAAAAAATTTTTTTAAATTCCTCAAAAAAATAATTTTCTCAAATTCTGACCTAAATATAAGAGATACAAAAAGATGTTGATAACTTTTTTGTAGTGAATTAAATTACAAAGATACCTACAAAAAAGATCTCTTATAATTTTTTTCATATTTTTAATATTTAGCCTATAATTTTAATTTTATTCTTTCATCGATAATCTCATACAATTTTATAGACTAAAATATTTGACTGCTGAGGCGTGAGTTCGATTCCCGGCTAGATTTTTTTTTTGAAATTATACTTCTTTTGGCGCGTTTGGATGAGAGTGAAATTTATGAGCTGTGCGCACATGATGTCCCAAAAAAGCGACATGATGAAGTTGTTATCAAATATAATTAAAAATATAGATTTCTTTTACTGACTAAGTTAACTCATATACAGGCTAGCCGCAAAGTATCCAACGAAACGTTGTTATTTTCAATTTCGATAGAAATACCATTTAATATGAAATATATTATTCATATTGATTATCAATTCTGAAAAATAGTCAATTAAATATTTTAGTTTTTATTTAACTTGGTAATAATTTCTTTTTAATTAATATTTTTTAAAAAAATAATTATAATTTCATGAATTCAAATATTTAAACTAAAATATAAATATTGTAGTACACGGAAAGAACAAGATGATACTGGATATCATCCCAAATTATACGGAGTGAAAAAAAATTTCAGATAGTAGCTAGTATAATCTAGATTACAATGAGTATAATCCAGATTGTAATGAGTATAATCCAGATATCACCCAGTATAATCCAGATTACAATGAGTATAATCCAGATATCACCCAGTATAATCCAATTTACAATGATTATAATCCAGATTACAATGAGTATAATCCAGATATCACCCAGTATAATCCAATTTACAATGATTATAATCCAGATTACAATGAGTATAATCTAGATAACAATGAGTATAATCCAGGTTACAATGAGTATAATCTAGATTACAATGAGTATAATCCAGATTACAATGAGCATAATCTCGATATCCCACAGTATAATCTGGATTTTTCTAGCTACTATCTGAAAATATTTGAACCAAAATATAAATATTGTAGTACCTATTATATTTAGGTATCTTTTTATTGAGTTCATAATTTTTTAATACAGACCTAATCATTTTGTTTATTGAATCTAGTAATTCTATCCATATTTTTTAAAATTTATATTATAAACCATTTTAATAATTTTCCGGAATTTTATTGGAAGCAAAATCTCGTTTTGTGCTACAATAATTGTAAGTCTTTTAATTCATGTAATTAATATTATTTTTGAAAAAATATTAATTAAAAAGATATTATCACAAAGTTAAATAATAAATAATGAAGTATTTTATAAGAAACATATTTTAAATAAGTAATTAAAATATTTTATAATTATCAATTTTAAACTATTGATACTTTGCAACTCCAAAATTAGTTGATTCAGAAAAATCTTAAATAATTTTGAATTAAATTCATATGATAATTAATGATTCTATATTTATACAGTATAGCTAAATTTTTACTATAAGGTACCGGCGGGTAATAAGACCTAGCTAAGAGAGATTTAAAAAAAAATTGAAAATATTGTATTTAATTATTGCAATTTATCATAAATTTTTAAATTAATACATTAGCCATAAAATATAATGAAGTAATGGTAATTTTCACCATAAACAAACACAAAATTAAATTTTTCGAAAAACCTTGCGAATAGGCCTTATTTTACTACGGTAGGATAATGAGGCCTGCGGGTTATACATACTGGAAATAGTTATACTATACTTGATAAAATTGGTATTAGAGATCAATCATCACTTAAATTAAGCAACAATACTTTTTAAGAAGTTGATAAAAATTAGAACAATTATTTTAAATTATTAAATATAAAATTATAAAAAATGTTTACCATTTACTCAAATCGTTTTTTTAGAAATTCTTCTGCGCTACTTTAGCATATGACGGATGATGAAATATAGAAGACAAGGAACGTTGTATCGGGACTCTATAAACTTGTAGCGACATTTATATGCTAGCCGCTTCTACTAGATACGTCTTTAGCGGAAGCGGTTATTTTAAATAGCATTTCTATCACTTAGGCGTTATTACCCGCGGGTACCTTAATAAAACCTTTTTGATTGTTTTTAACATTTTTCTTCGATCATTTTTGCATTTTTTTTTTTTCTTACACCAAAGAAGTATAACTTCTGACGCGTGTACATAAGCACACACAATTTTTTTTTTTTTTTTTTTTTTTTTTAAGAATATAAAGACAAAATTCTATATAAATATATTTTTCATCTAAATATTTAAAAACCTGCATAAAATTTAAATAATTAAAAATCGATAAAGATTTATAGCATTCAAATTCCACACCAGAGAGCGTGCAAGGAAGAAAATAAATGAATATAAAAATCACGGAATTTTATTCCAAGTAATAAAAGCTTTTTTTTATACAAACTATTGTTTTATAAATAATTAATTAAAAATAAAAAATGGAGGATATTTATCTTAAAAAAAAAAAAATGATATAAAATAATAATGATTGATAAATATAAATTATTATAAGGGTTAGGCAACAAAATACCCATTATGATATCGTGCGGAGGATCCTTGACGATAGGGGTACTCCTTATTGTTGAACTGCTGATTATGCTGATTAAGTTGATTATGAGAATTGTGAGAGTGTGAGTGCCAGCTGGAACGGTTGTGGCTGCTCGGAGCTGAACGGGCCAATGCTGGCCCAGATCCTGATCCGGCGCCGCCATTTCGATACCGTCCCTGCATGCTCATGCCCCGATGATGCTGATTACCCGGATTCATTTAGACTCTTTCACGACTTTTTCAATAATTCCTTTTCTTTGTTACGAACGGACTTTATTAGACTTCTTGTCCTGGATTTATCCCAGAGGCCGAGCAGATATCATGGTCCTCTGAGTATACACAGGGTTCAGCTGCTGCCGAGGGCCAACAACAGCGACCTGGAGTTATGACATTCATGCACTATTTATTTTGTTTTATTTACGTACTTGTAATCTAACTGATACTTTTGCTCAATAATTCGGATTTCTGCTCGAAATATCAAAAATAGGGAAAAATTACAAGAAACCTTTTTTATAGGAGATTAAATTATCTACAAAAAAGGTGTCTTATCATTTTTTCGTATCTTCAATATTTAACCCAGAATTTTAATTAAAAAAATTTTTCAAAATTTTAGCTTACATATCAAATTTTAATAGTTTTGAGCAAATTAATTTTTTTTTTTGATAAATATCTTCAATATTTAAGGAAGTCCTTTCGCTCCAATTGAGCCAAAACAACTGTAGTCGTTAATATTCGATAAATTAAATTAAAAAACCCATAAAAATTCCTAAAATTAAAAAATAAATAGCATATGAGGCATTAATCGTTGAAATTTTGAATTTTAAAAAAAAATAATTAAATACAAAAATTAATTTGACTCTTGTAAAGCTGTTAGTAACCTGTCCGTGATTTGGCAACGCTATATTTCAATTTTTACACGCTTTTTATTAGCTTCACTTGTATGTTTGTATGTTTGTTTGTAACCGACTTCTTTGGGCGCGATTTTGACCCACTTTAAACGGCCAGATTTCGTTCAAACTTTGTAGATTTATCGAGGACCGATGACAATACACTAATTTGATAAAATTATTCCATTTTTCAATTTGCAAAATAAGATTTTTGTTAATTTATATAATTTTCATCTATAGTCGATTAAGCAGAAATTTTAATTTCACTATCATTATCTTTAGCCGATTTATCTAATATTAACAAATTTTCGAACACCAAAGAGAATTTTTAAGTCAACAAAGAACAAAAAAAATAGAAAATAAGTTTTAATGAATTTAAATTAAGAATAGTGTTAAAAATTTCAATAAATATAAATTAATAATAGTGTGAATAAAAAAAATTTGTTTTATTTTAAAAAAAGCGTGGGGTGATGGTGTCAATAGTTATAAATATTTTATTGAGAGATATGAGTGGAACGATTATCATTTTGATAATATCTTAAAAAGCACCCCAAGCTTTTTTTAAAATAAAATAAATTGTTTTTTATTTACACTATTGTTAATTTATATTTATTGAAATTTTTAACACTAATCTAAATTTAAATTCATTAAAACTGATTTTTTATTTTTTTAGTTCGGTTTTCTATAAAAAGCGTGTTTTTTAGTTTTTTAAACTATTATTTATTTACATTTTCATTTGCACAATATAATCTTGACCACGTTTAAGTTTTTGCAGTCAGTGTAAATAAATAAATTAATTAAAAATGTTTAGTCATAAAACCATAACATTCTAATGTCTTATGGCAAGAATGCTAGTATTTTTTAATTATTTTTTTATTTTTCAATTATGAAATATGAAAATTTGTTAACAATAAATTAACTAATAAATATGAATGAAAAACATAAGTGCGTTAGAGATTAGTTTGAATTTATTGAATGGTCTGAAACTCGCGCGCTACGCAACGTTGCCAAATGTTCTCACGCCATTTAAATGTAGGTTACTTAAAAATTTTCTGTGATTTTATAATTTTAATTTCTCCATAAATTCCACGGCAATCTATATATTTTAACGCAAAAAATTAAACCTGAATATTTCGAAAGCCTTATTTTGAATTTTTTTTTTACCCCATCTAATCGGTAGTTAATGCCTTAAATTCGAGAAAGTTGTTAAGGTCTGACTTTCTCGTAGAACTCGGAAAAAATACTAACATTTTTGGAAATTTTTTTTTCAAAAATTTGCACGCTGAAGAATAAATTAAACTTTACTAGTAGATAAATAAGGACTTTAACTATTAGATAAAAAATAATTTTATGCATAATCTAATATTTTTTATTTAACTTTGATGGCGAAAGGACCTCCTTAACCCAGAATTTTAATTTTTAGAGTTTTCAAAATTTTAATAGTCTCATATACCAAATTTTAATAGTTTTAAGCGATTTTTTTTGTTTTTGGACAAATGGTTGGAAATACAAAAAAATTGCAAGAGACTTTTTTTGTAGGAAATTAAATTCTCTACAAAAAAGGTCTCTTGCAATTTTTTTGTATCTTTAATATTTAACCCATAATTTCGGTTTTTAAATCTTTACAAGATTGTGGCACAAAGTTTTAATCCCTGATTTAAATAGTTTCACCGCGAGTTTTTAATTTCTGGCTAAACGGTAAAAGATACGTAGAAACCATAAGATACCTTTCTTGAAGGAAAGTAAATTCTTTACAAAAAAGGTATCTTATCATTTTTTCGTATCTTCAATATTTAACCCAGAATTCCGACTTTAGATTTTTTCTGTAATATATTCTTAGCTGTAATTTTTTTTTCACCAAATTTTCCAGCAAAAGTATTTTAACATAGATATTTTTTTTTAACAATTTTACAAGTACGTATAAATTTTTTACATAAACAAGTGTATAAATCGTTAGTCATAATTAGTAATTTAAACTATGTAATACAATTATCAGTACATTAATATTTTCCCCCATTTTTTATTTTTTACAATTAATTATTAATAAATTATTTTATAACATGCAAGTTGTTTTCATGCTCAAAGAAAATTACAAAAAAAAATTTTTTTTTCTACACAATAAAGTATATAGTTTTCGAATAATGAGTAAAGTTTCAAGTAATACAAGTTGAAAATCTTGAAAGTACTTGTTGAAAATCAGAAATTATGACCTCGGAACATAAATCAAGTAAATGAACCACTTGAGATAATATTTAATTTTGTGAATAATTATTTTACAATCCAAAGAAAAAAAAATGTTTTTTTTTTTTTTTTTTTTTTTTTTTTTTTTTTTTTTTTATGTGTTATTTTACCATTATTTTCCCCGAGCTGTCTTTATCCCGGTAGAAAGTAAATGTAATTTCGTAGTACAATACCCAATAGGAAATAGCCTTATCTTAAAACATAAATGAAAATGAGTCTTCTTATTGGATTTTTTTTCACCTCTGCTCTGAACTCGCCTTTATGCTGAGAGCAAGAAGCCATTGACTAAAAGAGCACGTGGAGAACACGACGGTCCTTGGAGACAACAGAGGATACACTGTCAGCTCGTTAGTATATAACTAAACCTACCAGGGACTTAAATGTATATAGAGAGAAGGAGATAACGTTCACGAGTTTTTTGGTTTTCGTAATATAAGCGAAATCCACAGCCACCACTACAATCTTCTGTGTCACCAATACCACTACGGGACGGCCACGATGTTAGACGATAAGAGCCGAGTTAAAGTACCAAGGGAGATGTTGAAAAATCTCAAGCCGCCGAGCATCTTCTGGGGTTGTCACACCCGAGGGCTACCATCATGAATAAAATAGCAGGCCAATAAAATTAAGAGGAGGAGATTTTTTTTTACGGAAAAAACAAAATATATTGCACATAATCCGGACATCGATCACTGATCTTCGATCTTCCGAGAGATAAATAAGATAACAATAGTTATCGAGTGAGCGATCAAAAATATCCGCGGGCTAAAGTAACATGCCGCGGCGATTGATAATAACAGGACTTGTAAGTGCAAAATCAACCGAGATGCCTTTCAGTAGCCATTTGCCGATCTTTATTTATACGTGATAATCTAGGGTGATCGGTTAATTCTTTTGTAAAATGTGTTATGGATACGATGAGCTTAGGTAGAGAAAATTTAGGATTTATATAGCAAGTGTGGATTTAGGGCTGATGATAAATCTTTGTTGGGGGTGTTACATTTACAAATACAGAAAAATTGATTAGGATCTTGTTGATAGAACATTAAACATTTTTGACGAAAAGCGGAAAATTAATTTTGTTTAAAAAAATATTTAATGACAAATTACATTCAGAAAAAAAAATAATTATGTAAAGAAACAAAAATTAAGTAATCTCAGAAAACAAACATTTATCTGAGACCAACTCATTAAAAAGTCGTGACTTTCTGTCAACGTATTCCAGTATATGTATTTAAAATTTTTCGCCTCTACTCGTATTTATATTATTTAAAAAACATTACACCTCTGTGTCAACAGTAGAGCTAACAACTACTACACACACATCGTAGCCGGTCCTCACCTGCGGCAAAGCAGGTCCAGGTATACCTCTAAATTAAATAAAACAGCCATTTATTAGATTTTGAATACAATTTGGACCGATTCCGACCGGTAGATTTTGAGAAATCTTAAAAAAACTACGAAAAAAAATTTTTCAAATCAAGTTTTTTTTGAATAACTTTTAAACGGCTAAATCGATCAATTCCAAAAACTAATCAGCTCTTAACATCGAAAAACCACGTCGATCGCCATCAAGCCGGTCAAAATCGGTTGATTCGTTCATAAGTTATCGTTGACGAAAGAAGTCGAATAAAAGCGTTTTTTTCAAATGACACCAAAACTTCCGATTTCATCAATTTGTGTTTAAATATGTATCATAGAATTTGAAAAATTTATCATATCTTCAATATTGAGCCCAAAAATTTCTATTATAAACTTTTGGATATGCAATATAACTTGTAATTGTGTTACTATAGTATCCGAAGTATACTACACTAGACTATATCTAATACGATGTATATGTTCTGTAAATTTAGCAACAAGTCAGTCTTCTAAAATACACTCAGTTGAACGCGTCGCAGTCTATTCACTTATTTATTATTTTATTTTTTCCAAAGCAATATAATAATATTTAGCAATAATTCAAAGAAAAGATATTAATAATGTTAAATATTTATTAATTAAAAAAAAAAAAAAATTTAATTTAGTTAATTAAATATATTTGATAAGAGCATTATGTGATGACAGTCCAAAATGAAAGTATATTAGTGGGTAAGTTGTTAATTAAGATATTGTTACTTGTATATGTATAAAGAAAACGCCAAAAATAAAATCCTATTTCAAAACCAACAAAAAAAAAACACTTATTTATTACACTGTGACTTCTATAATTATAACATAAACTTGGAAAAAAAATTTGTAAAATTTCCCAAAAAACTCGAAGAGCTCAAAAATATAATTTTCATGTAATTTTGAGCTCTCCGAGCTCAAAAGTCTGATAGAAGTTTAATAAAACACTATTTTTTGAATTTTCAAACCGCAATGATTTTTGAATGAATGAACCGATTTTCACGCGATTGGCGGCATTCGATTTTCAAATTCTATGATACATTTCTAAACACAAGTTTTTTTAAGATTCCTCAAAATCTACCGGTTCGAATCGGTCCAAATTGTATTCAAAATCTAAGTTTGGCCAAGCCTTTTCGAATGACACCAACCGCGATCAAATCGGCCAAGCCGTTCAAAAGTTATAAGAGGTTTACATACATACATACATACATACAGACACCATCGCGGGAATAGTCAGGGAAGCTTCCTAGGATCTCAAAACGTCAAGATCTGATGAAAACTCGATTTTCGGAAAACGGGGTAAAAACAATAACTTTCCGATTTTTGAAAATTTTCAATTTTCTTAGCGGGAAGTTAATAGAATATTACACCCCTTGGGAAGGAAAATAAGAAAAGCTTCAGATCACATGTAATTGTTGGCCGAGGCGAAGCCGATCTGAGGTTTTCTTTTTAGTAGATTTCATAAAAATCTAACTATTACAGCCGCCCTCATGGCGCAACTTCTAAAAAATTTAGCCATTTTCTAACTCAGTTTGTCGAGCTGAGTCAAAAAATGTACATGGAAAAAAAAGTGATACAAATTTTACGTCAGGTGATGCTATATTCGGTTCACTAGTATAGAAAATGCTGTATCATAGTACACTGAGAGAAAATTTTATTTAATAGTAATAAAATTATTACTATTAACTAAGTTTTTTTTTTAAGTCCAAATAAACTTTTTTATTACTATTAAATAAAATTTTCTCTCAGTGTATAGTAAAGTATAGGTTATAATACATTAGATACAAAATTAGCGTCTACAGTGATACAAATTTTACATCACCTTTTTTTCCGTGTAGTTCGTTCAAAAGTTTATATATGTATGTATTTATATATTTATACAATATAACGCAGCTTGTCAGTACGATAGCGTTTTCAATTTATAACCAATTCTTCTCAAACTCAACATGCTTCATCTATCGATAAAGACCAAGGTTAAGTTCGAAGATGAGCTTAATCAGGTGAGTAGTTTTGAAATTTTGAAATTCCCAAAAATTGATGTTTTTACCACTTCAACTTGGTGTAATTACTGAACTAAACAAGATATTCAAATTTGGTAAATTGCATCGTAAAGCTCTGTCATTAAGCTTCAATTTTCACTACTCAGAAGTGGTAATAGCCTCAATATTACTCCTTTTAGAGTTTGTTTAATGAATCAGTTTTACTGTTGCAGCCGTTTTCGAATTATTGGCTGTATCATAGCATAAACATGATTTAGATTCAATAATCCCGATATTGATCAGTCTTTTGTCTAATATGTTCGGATAAGTCATCAGTAAATATGTCACTAATTATTTCTAAATATTGTCTTCTTCAACTAAAGTTTCATCCGATTCCAAAAGTCTGAGTAACTTGGAAATTGTTGTTTCTAATCAGTTATTTAAATTTTGGACAATGATAATTCAAATCTTATAATCTTCAAAATCTTTTGACAAATATTTGAAAAACTATTTCTTTACAAGATAATTTTTTGAACAAAATTAGTTCTGAATAGTTTTAAATTTATTATTGAATTTTGTATTAAATCAATGAATTAATTTATACATTATTAGTCTTGATATTATTTTATTAAAAATAAATTTTCTTTATTTGAGAAATCTACTTCCATTTCGGCTGCCGAATGGTCTTTTTTATTTTCCAAGGGCTGTATACTATTTTTCTCCTCGACGAAGGCGGAAAGCGACATTTTCGTTTAGCCCAGCGGGAATATATTGGAAAAATTCGTAACTTCTGATTAAAATTCTGACCTGAATGATAGAGATCCAAAAGAAGTATAAAAAAAATTGTTTAAAGACTATAAGATTCCCAAAAAAAAAAAATTCTTTGATAACATCTTCGTATCTCGAATATTTAACCTAAAATTTAATTTTCAATGACTTCAATAAGAAGATTAGAAAATTTCCCTAATCCCTGAACAATGCCGCCTGTCCTTTAAATCATAATCTAATTACAAAAACTTTCTACGTTACAGAGTTCGTCCCAGGAAAATAAGAATATTTGCTACTCATTAAAATTTGCCACTCCCAGGACCCAAAATAATGGCCAAAACAAACAAATTACCTTGCAATAAATCATAGAAAATTACAATACAGTGTTATTGTTCCAAACAATCGATGATTACACGGGGAATCAAAGATTTAAAAGTAAAATTTGGGAAAACCCTTATCCTTGGTAAATGCCCAACAAAACAAATTGTTTAAGTAAAGAACGTATAAGCGCCCGCATCTTCCCGGAGATTTTGGCAATAAAATGTCCCAACTAATTTTGTAATGCCCGAACAACAGTGTACTTTTCCGTACTTACATTAGGGCCGTACTTAAGAATATGTTTCTTCTTTATTTTTATTTTAGTCTTAGACCTACTCTCGGACTTACGGTTTGTTAGTTTTTTTTATTGTTATTATAAAATAGAAGATTTAAAATCGTAAGAAAATTCACGGGACGCTCCTACAATATAAATCTTTCGAGGATCTAAGATCTTAAACTAATACTTCTTTACAGATACTTATATATGTATGTATTTATACGCAGCACATATTGTGAATTTATATTATGTGTAGGTATATTTTATACTGTGCACTGTATTGTATATATATATGGATAAATAAATTCTACCCTTATAGTAATATAAAGCGTCTGATGCATTGAATACTTTTTTTCCCAGTACCCCAGGTATCATTTTACTTCACAATATTTCTTCAGATTTTTTGGAATTTTTATAAAGAATTTAAATTTATAATAAAATCAAGTAAGAAATATTAAAACCGGGAAGAAATAATTTTAAAAAATAATGAAAATTAAAGTACCAGATATTTGATAATTTTTTGAAGAAATAAAAATTGATGTAGAAATTTTTGAAAATTAAAAATGCAATCTTTTTTTTAAATAATTTTTCCGAACAAATTTGTTTGTTAAATAAAACTAAAAAAAGGTCAAGTGGCTGCACAGAAAGAAAAATTTCTTGACTGGAGAACAAAATTCTTGGCTCAAGAAAATTTTCGGTCGACTGAAGGAAGACCGAAGATGTGTTGGCCGAAGTAAAAATTTTTCTTGAAATTCTATTCTTGGTGGAAGTAATTTTTTCTTAGTTCAAATTATCGTAAGTACTTGATACAATAAATTTTCCTTATGGCGTGTTGCGAAAAGGGGCTAGACGGAAAAAATTCTTACGAAAAGTTGTCACGACACTTTTTGCTATCTCAGGAAAAAATGATCAGACCTGATCAGATATGAACAGGCATGAGTCGTCAGGCCTGATCAAGCATGAAAAATGACCATGCCTGAATTATTTAAATTTAATTTACAATTAATCATTAATAACTATTTATTAAAAAAATGAAAAAAAAAAAACAAAATTTAATGACTGTATACTTAAACAACGAAAAAAAAAAAAAAAAAAAAAAAAAAAAAAAAACACGAACCGTGAAAAGAACTGATGAAAAAAGCTGCCCACGATAAAGTTCAAAGTAAATAAATAAAACGACTGCTTTCAACGCTCATACAATAGGATCGCGCTATTTGTTTTAAAACAAAGATGTTACTATTTTATTTTATTTTATTTAATAATAACAAACGAAGCAAAAGATATTGAATAATTTTTAACAATAACAATAGTAGTAACTATCAATGATTAATAATTTTTTAACTTCCATACACATAAAAATTTTTCTATTATTCATCTCTAAATTCTACTTTTTATAAAAAAAAATTGTTAAATTAATATAAAAAAAAATAAATAAAATTTATTACTGAACAGTCTTTAAATTGAGTTCGAAATTATTTTTGTAAGGAATTATTAAACCACCGGACAAAAGACTGTCGCTAAAATTTTGTGTTAAAAATCACTTTTATATTTTACTGTATTATTAATTAATTATTATTAATATTATTTTTTTATTGTATTTAAACACCGTCATGTTTGTCGTTTTAATTGTTTGTAATAATAAACAAACATTAGCTTTCTGCGCTCGATTAATTAATTAATTAATTAATCGAATTTATTAACTAATTAAATTAATCGAGCGCTAAAGCATGCCTGAAAGTGTACGAGTTACCAGAGTCAAATTTTGTATCCTATCATTTTTAATTAATTCATTTATAAATCTTCTTTTTTCATTTAATTAATAAATTAATTATTTAATTAACATATTTATTTTTTTCATGACCTTTTAACTTCTAATTGTTACCTTATTATTTACGTCTATATCTTGACTAATTATTTTTTATCCCACTATTATTATTTCTTTTTTTTTATTAATCTACGTAATTACTGATTGTTTAATGTTTGTTGCGTGATTGTAATAGTTATTATTATCATTATTATTAATATGTATGTGTGTATATCGAATATATAAATATAAATGTAGAATACATATATTTATATATAAATATCACGTAAATTATACAAACATATATATGATATATGATATATTTTTGTACCAATTTTAATCGAGGATTTTATTTTAATAATACGGTATTTTTTTATTTTTATTTTTAAATTTTCTTTTACTTGAGGTAGCGTTTGGAATTTCACGTCTTGTCAAATTATGATGTCTTTGTTCTTTTTTCTTTTTTTTTTTTTTTTTGAAAATTTATCTCGACCTAATTTTTTTTTCTTCTTCTTCTACGATTAGAATTTTAGTCAATTTTTTTTTCTTTAATTCATCTACTAGGAGAATTTTTAGTAAAGATATTTAAATTATTTTTATTAAAAATTTTTGAATCTAAAATTGGTCATTAAAATAATTTACAAATAATTTTTATTAAAAATTTTTAAACAAAATATCTCAAATAAAAATTTTTAAGAAAATAAAAATTAAGATTTCAAATGAAAAATATATTTAAAAATTCATATCATAAATTTAAGAATAAAATTTAATAATAAAAACATCAAACTAAAAATTTTTAATAGTAAAAATTTTTTATTAAAAATATTGATATTAAAATTTTTTAATAAAAAATCTTAGCAAAAATATTTAAAATAAAAATTTTTTTTTTTGATTTGTGATTTGTCCGGGCACTCAGCAATGAAGCCATTGTAAAATAAAATTAGTATTAAAAGTATTGAGATAAAAATTTTGTGATAGATTTTAAATAAAAAATTCTTGATTAAAATATTTAAATAAAATTAACAAATATTTAAAACTTCTAAAAAGATATAATTAAATAAAAATAATGTTCTGTTTTCTCCAACCCGTCAAATAATTAAAAATTTAAAAATAACCCTCATAAATATTAATTACAAAACCAATAACCTCATGACAATAAAAAATACCTAATAACCATACCCAAAACTAAATTTCTATAAATAAGTAAAATAAAAACCAGTTAATCACCTAACCACTAAGCCTAAAGATAGCCAGTCAATAAAGCCGTAAAAAGTTCAATGTTTCAATAAAAAATTAGAATCTAGAAACAAAAAAAAAAATTTACTGTATATAACAAACGTCCGCTGTAGCCATAATAAAATTTCTTCTCTATCCTTTTAGTAAAAAATAAACTCACTAAATTTACACTTCCACTTTAACAATTTAAATAAAATATAATAAAATTTCCCGACTATTGTTATTATTATCTACTACTTTTGTACTATTGTATTTAATACAGTATAATATATAAATTACGAAATATTGCGTGTATTTAATATAATAGTTTGCTCAATATTACAACACAAAAATGTTATTTGTACACTTATATTATTTTATATTCTTCAAGCCATATGCACAAAAAATAATTCACTATTTCGAATTATTTGATTACTTTTAATTACTTATATTATTTTTTTTTATATTCTTCATGAATAAGAAGAAGAAGAAATCACAGATAAGCACTAATTATACTATAATAATTGATAAATAACAACTTATAGAAAATAAATTTTCTCACTAACCAACAAAATATGTTTCAGTTCAAGTTGAGGCTCCGTGAGGAGCAGAATAGACACAACCAGGAGCAAGTCTGAGCAACACTACAAAGTCTACCAAGTAGACCCTTCACTTGTATTGCTTGGCTGGCTCAGTTCTATCCCTACTGAGGTCTCAAACTGAAAATTGCATCAATGGTACAATATATGTGTATACAATAGAAGAGAATAGAAGATAATATAGAGAGTGATAGTAATGGTAAGTCTAGACTTACTTTGGGTCTGAGAACTTTTTTACTTTTCTTTTGAAATTTTTTGTTGTTGATTTTTTTTTAATGTCAAGAAATTTTGGGGTTTTCAATAGATATTTGTACTATGGGATTTATATTGAGAGAACATTTTTTGGTTTTTATTTTTATTTGATACTGAGTTTTTTTTTTCTTCTCGGTTGAGATTTTTTTTAAGAATCTTTGATAAAAATTTTTGGATTTAAGATTTTTAATGCAAGAAAACTATCGAAATCTTTATTTTTTTGTTTCACGACATTTTTTATCATAAATTTGCCGTAAAAATAAGCAGAATAAAAAAAATTGTTAATTTTTCACCTAGATATGGCCAAAAATAAATTTGACCTCACTTGTAAATAATTACTATGAATTACATTTAATGTGAAAAATATTTTTGAATTTTTAATGCATATTTGTATATTGGGAATTATTTTTAAAAATATATTTTTTTTTAATTTGCATTAAATGCTGAGAGTTTTTATTTAAATTTTTGGTTTGAGAATTTTTTATGTAAATTTTAAGATTGAAGATTTTTTATAAATTTTTGTTTTAATTTCTTTATCTAAAATTTTTATCAAAAATTTTCTGTACTAAGAAAATTCCAATCAATTTTGACAATTAAATTTTTCGTTCAAATTTGTTTTTTCTTTCTGTGTTAAAAATTTTTATCCATAATTTTTGTATTGACAAATTTTTCTTCAATCTTAGAATTAAAAATTTCTTTAAAATTTGTATTTTAATCTCTGTACTAAAAATGATGACTTAAAATTTTATATCAATACAAATAGAGAAGAATTCTCTACATTATTCTACATAAAGAATTTTCATTCCATGATTTTTAAAAATAATTTTAAATTATGATTTTTCTTTCTTCAATTTTATTAAAAAAAATTACGTAAACTTAAAATTCCACACTTGGATATGTCAACAAAAAAAAAAAAAAAAAATTTATGACCTTCATAATAAAATACAAAAATATAATACAGCATTTAAAATGAACAGAGGTTCTTGATCCAAAGGGGGTACAGTCGCGTATACTCTAGCTATCCTATTTTAAAGATTCTTCCGCTGCTTTCAAAGATTTCTTTATTCTTTGTACTAGTGTATTATGTATTATTAATTCATTTATCAATTTATTTATTTACTTATTTTTTATTAGAGTAAATTAATAATGTTTAAAGAGTGGTAAATTTTTAAAATTTTGAGATGCTAACTGTAAACTGAGGCTCAGAGAAATGGACATCTGTTGTACTGGTGTGTACTAAGACGCTTTCTTAACATGTGTTGAATTGTTAAATGTGTACGTGTTTATGTAATATGTGGGTGTGGGTGAATTGTAAATGTCTTTTGATTCTTTTACTTTGGGAAAGTGAGTTTTGGTACGTGACTGTTAGTTTTACATAACTAATTCAATTCCTGAATAGACATTAAGGACTTTAATTGTCAATTTTTATTTTTTTTTTGCAATTTTAATTATTTATATATTTATTTTAGAAATTGAAAATTACTTTTTAAATTTAAGCAATATTTTTATCATAAATTTAATATTAAAAAAAAATTTTTTCACTAACTTTTCTTATAAAAAAATATTTTTAATTGGACTTTAAATAAAAAAATTTCTTTTTATAAAAATTATAATGAAATAAATATTCAGAAAATTTTTTTTTAATTTAAAAAAAATATTTTTTATGACCAAAATACAAAAAGAAACCTTTTTTTGTAAATTAAATATTAAAATATTCAATCCAAAAAAATTTTTTAATTGTACTCTGAATAGAAAATTTTTTTTTATAAAAATTATAATGAATTTAATATCAATAAATTTTTTTTAATTATAATTTAAGTAAAAAAAAAAATTTTTTTATGACTATAATACAAAAAAAATTTTTTTTTATAAATTAAATGTTAAAATCATTAATCAAAACAATTTTTTTCCAATCAAAGTTTCAATGTCAATTTTTTTTTGTTAAAAATAAATAATACACTATAATTTTTTGACCAAATAAAAATTACAAAACAACAATGGAATTTTTTTAAACCCAATCTTCGGCACAACCATTTCTTCTGACCGAAAAAAAAAAAAAAAAAAAAAAAAATACTGAGTCTCTAGTTAAATAAAAAATAAAAAACAAAATACCTTGAAATTTTTTTTATAAAATTCCCAATAAAAATGAAAAAAAAAAGTATCGTCTCTTAGGAATAATCAGAGTCAGAGGCGTATCTTGACAGCATGATAAAACATTGCAGCACCCAAGCGCATGCGTAGCTCAATTGTCAAAGACAATATCTATTATAAATAAACAACAATGCACAATGACAATGACAACCTTTAACCAGGTTCCACTAAAAATTCAATTACTCTAATTAACTCTTACACAATTCTCGATAGCAAATTCTAAAAACTCAATTTTTATATAAATAATTAATTGAACAAATAAATAAAATTAATAATAAAAAAAGACAATAAATGTAAAACAATTAAATAAAAAAAAGAAAGTGAAGCTGGCAAAAATGATGCGCGAGAAACCTGCGCGGTAGAAAATTTGCATATTTATGTCAATTATTAAACGTAATAAGTTAAATAATTATTAAATTAAGTAATTTTAATAATATTAATGTTAATTAAATTAGAATAAAATTAATAATAGTATTAATAATTGAAGGCAAAACCCCCAGAATTATTTAAGATAATTACCAATGAAAGTGATACGACGATAATTGAGTCCAGCAATGGCGATGGCTTCCTTTTATAAATTTTTATTTATTGCAAACTCATATTATTTATTTCCGCACATATATTTGTCCGCTATTAATAGCTGACAAAACTGAAAAATATTATTTTATTAGTCAAGTATTGTTCGTGATTATTGAGCCTGGGAAAATAAATGAGCGGCCCCACCCAACGTCATTGTGAATTTTAAATAAAAAACTAAAAACTTAAAATGTCTGATTTTTATAAATTAATAATAAATAACTTTTCTTCACACTTACTCGTCAAATCACTTGAAATTAACATGACACAACTGTCAAATAATAGCAATAATAACACTTGCTGATAATAATAATAGTTATAATGATAACAATAGTAATAATAATAATAGTAATAATAAAATAACAATATAAAACTATTAAAAGTTTATATTCAGAAAAATTTTAAACTGACACTCGCGTATGGAATTTTTTTTCTTGACGTCGAGAAGTTACTCAGAGGGTAGTAGATGTTGAACATTGTTTTGCGTAATTTATTGTTTGTTAATTGATGTTCTTCGAGCGTGAGTCAATAATTTTTTAAGATGGCGATGGATTTTATTTTTTAGATTTTAAATCTCCGTTTTACTTGTTGAAAAATATTTTAAACGATTTTATTTAATTTTTTGGTGAGTTAGGGCTGTTTGTTTTAATTGTAAAGAATAAAAATTAAATAAAAACAATTAATCCGGACCGTGGGGCTCCGGATTTGTGGTTGGTACTGATAATATCACTCAGTACGGACAAAGACCATGAGAAGTCGGGAGAAAGTTCTGTCAGGTTTTTAGATTATAGGAAGACAACACTAGCGACGCTCGAAATTGTGGCGGCAAAGTCAAGCTTTGGGTTAAGAGATTTTTTTTTTTGGACAAAGAAAAAAAATGATGGGTGTTTTAATTATTATTAATTTTTTTTTTGTAATAAATTTTTTATTTTAATTTTATTAATGAGTCTTTTAATTTTTTTCAGGAAGAAATAAAACAGGTGATTTTTAATTAAATTAAAAAAATTTTGTAAGTGATTTATTCGTTTATTTAATAATGTTCTCTATTTCTATCATAACCTTTAATTAATAAAATAATGACATTAAAGTTAGCTGTCACTTGACAATTTTTTTTAAATTTTTTTCTACAAAAAAATTTGTTCTAAAAAATTATTTTTAAAAAATTGCATTTTTAATTTATTAAAATTTCTACAAGTCTATTTTTTTAATAATTTTTTTTTGCTATAATTTATTTGTTAAAAAAAATTAAAACAACTGTGAAGTGACAGCTAAATTTAATGTCAATAAAATATTATTTATAAATATTTGAGATGTAATTTATAATTCTCTTGTTAACAAAATTTTTTTGATTTTTTTGAAAAAAAAAGAGTAAGTATTCCAAGTGTTATTAATTTTTTATGATGAATGTTTAACAATTTATATTTTTTAGATGCCAGTAGGCATTCCTTTGTAATTAATTTATTGATTTAATTTATAATGTTCATATTATTATTTCAATAATAATCAATCAAAATTTGTTTTTCATTTTTAGGCGCCGATAGTTCTTAATCGATCTTTATGAAAATTTGTATGCTTTTTAGCAATTCCGCTATTTCCTGACTCAACTCGTCTATATGGTTCAGAAAATATCATAAACTCCAAAGTCTAAAAAATATGTGAATGTATTTTATATATAAAGGATATAATCGACCTTGTCTCTTCTAAAAATCACACAAGTCTTATCGAATCTCCATAAAAAGTAGCGTACTTATTTTTTGGAAAATTTCCAAGGTAAAGTTCGAAGATGAGCTAAATCAGTCGGTTAGTTTACAAATTATAGAAATTAGAAATTTTTTAAAATTATTAATTACTGCGAAAAATTTAAACTTTTACTGTCTCTCCCTTCAATAGCTATTGAACAAGATAACTTACTAAATTGCTGTAAATTTTATCTGAAAGCTCATTAAATAAGCTTTAATTTGCACAGCTAGATATTTGGCTAGATCAATAAGTTTCAAAATTCCAGCAATTTAAGACTTTCAAAATTTTATAAAATTGTGAGTTTTAGTGGTTGTTGGCACAATTACTATTAAATTCAATAACTTATTAAATTTCTGTAAACTCTATCTGAAAGCTTATCAAATAGGTTCTTATTAATCTATCTATATATTTAAAAAAAAAATTAAATATTTACCAGTCGATTTAATGAAATTAAACTTTAGCATTAGTTTTTAAATTTTATTATCTAAATTTATTTATGTATTTTCTCAATTGCTTTAGTGTTTATATTATAAGTGTTGTCATTTTATTTAAATAGAAAATCTACTCACATTTCGGCTGCCGAATGTCATTTTTTAAAAATTATTTTTTCATAATAAATAATTCATTTTACAGAAAAAAGTAAGCTCGTTAAGTTGGAGCAAAAATGGAGGTACCCTGGCAGTCGCGTACAGCAATAATCACACCGCCTGGTGTGATCATCAATCTAGGATAAAGTTTTACAATTTAGATCGCAATGATGATAAATTGCACCAAGAAGCGGCTAAAAATTATGAGACTAATTCATATATTACGTGCTTGGGTTTTAATCCTAATGACCCGGCAATAATTGCTGCTAAATGCTTTTTTTTTTTTTTAGGATAAATACTCTTCATTTACGAAGAAACAATGAAGTTATTAAAAATACATTTCTCTATGCATCATTTCTTCAAGGTATAAGTAATGTCTTCTAGGTATATTGGAGAGATCTATTGATCAAGCAGCTGATGGATAAAAATTTTCTCTCCGGCTTAGTTAATGTCTACTATTGTATAATTTTAAGCCCAGGTATCATTCAATCTTCTCATAATTTACTTGGGGTGGGTAATTTCAGTGATCATGCTTACCTGGGAAAATTTATACCTGGGCATTTTGTTATGGTAAGCTTTGAAATATCCATGCTTCACAATAATATAAGTATTACAGTTATAAGTGGATAATTTATGCAAATTTATCTTTGTACAAAATATTATAATTTAATTTTTTTCTGTTATTTATTATTTGGGAAATCTTTTAAATTATGTACGATTTATTTATTTATTCAAATAAATAAACCCAACAGCATCAGCCATTGACAGAGTTAATAGTTACAGTAGTTAGTAGATAAAAAAAATTTACATTGTATGCCAAGATGACCAGCAAATAGTACAGTAATTTAATAGATAGATTGCTAAATGAATAGACTATTGATGTGTTAGCAATTTCAACTTAAAAAAATAGTAGTAATTGACAAATATAACAAAGAAGAAAAAATCTTTATAACAATTGTAACAATTGTTCATAATTAACGCCATAAAGTTGCTAATTTGGCATTTAAATTTATTAATAATTAAATTATAATTTGTCAAATTGCAGCTGTATTTTACGAATAAGAATTTGTAATTATAGTTATAATTACAAATTTAGTGTAATTAGCAATTCAAAAAAAAAGAAGATTTTTAATTTGACAATTGAAAAAATTTTTTTAATAATAAATTTATTCTTCTAAATTTAATGAAGAAAAAAATAGAATGAAAGAATCTTTAATTTTTATAAATTAAAATTATTTTTTTATTAAATTATTTAAAATTAATACAAATAATAAAATAAACAATTTAGCAGAAATCTTAAAAAATTTTTTAAGTAAAAAAAAATAAAATAACTACAAAAAACTGCAATACACAGATGAGTTAATCCTTCGTAGTAGTATATAGTTGACTAATAGATAAAACAAGTCAATCAGTAGATTCTTACATGCTATAAATCTTTAATTATTTAAAAATTAATTAATTTTCTCCGTAAAATAATGAACTTTTTTAAATATTGCAGTTTTAGCATATTTTTATTTTATTTTTATTTATTCAGATTTAAATGCAAAGGCAAAAGCCAAATGGCAAAAATATAAAAATACAATGATACAAGTACTATGTAAGACTATAAACACGGTCATTTACAAAATAAGAGAAGATGCAATATTAAATTATAAATATTAGTGTAACTTGAAATATTCATGAGTTTAAACAATAGATTTTGTGTATACTAGTTATCTTATAGATCACATATAATATTTGTAGAACTCTGGTTCTTTGATTCCTATGTTTCCCTAAGTTCAAGGTCGTAGAAAAAATCAAAAGCTTTAGATTTGAATGCCTCTATTTTGGATTATTCTGTGAAAGAAATTTTTTCTTAGCGATTTTTACGAAGTAATATCTTTATTTCGACTGAACTATTACTAAATTTAGTAAGGCTGTTTAAACAGCAGCTCCTGTGTGTCCGAACTGCAATGACAGGCTAACAGTGGCTCACATGATCACTCAATGCAGTAAAGCGGAATTTAATATCAGAAGAAATGCCAAAATCTTAAAACTATTTTAAGACAATAAAATTGAGATCTTATCCATGTATTACTAATGATAAACAACTTATGTTATTCTTGTAAATTAAATTAAAAAATTTTTGATAGTCAAGTAAGCTATACACATGTTTCTGTAAAATAGTAGTCGCTAGTAACCTTATGTAGTTGATGCGACTTCAAATAAAATGAAAATAAAAAAAAAAAGAAACTATTAATTTTATTATCATAATTAATGAAACTAAAATTAGCCGACAGTGAAAAATTTATCTTCTTTTTTATTAATTAAATTAGCAATAAAAAAATATTTTTAAAAAATTCCACGTGTAGTTTTTCAAATTTTTTGCACGTGGAATTTTTAAAAAATTTTTTTGTTATAATTTCATTAATAAAAAAAAATTTTTTAAAAGTTTAGATGTTGGCTAATTTAATTTTCATTCACAATTAATAATTAATAAAAAAAATACCAAAATTCACCACGAAAAAGTTGGCTTGGAACTATAACCACTCCGTTTAATGAACAAGTGCTCTTAATTGCTCACAAAATGCTCAATTCAAATTCGCAATTGCTCACACTATCAATTAATTATTTAATTAGTTATTAATAATTAAAAGTACAAAATTATTTTTGTCTATAACACGTAAACCAATAGACTTTTTTTTTGAATTTTTTTCTAATAAATTGCTCACCAAATGTTTTTTTAATTTTCGTTTTTTTTTTTCTGAATTTTATTTTATTTATAGTCAATTAATTAAAAATTGTAAAATCTTACATTCACAATTTTAAAATTCTCCGTCAAATAAATTTTTCCCGTCAGATGACAGCAGTTCTCGACCCTGAAAAATTAAATAAAAAATATTTATCCATGAAAAAAAATTATAAACAAAACTTATATAAATAAAATAGAATAATTTACCTTCTAAAAATACCGAAGCGCAAACAAATTTTTCATAAAACATTTCACCTTAAAAAAACATTAAATAAAAAAACAACTGGAGTGTAAAGCAAATCAAGATGGCCGGCCGTTGACATCAAATGGGGGGAAAACAAGAGCGGAGAGGGGAAAGTACCGAGTGCCTAGCCAGGGCATATATTAATATCCTGCGCAATTGCCTCCGTTGCTCAGTGTTAGTACATCAGTGGTGAGAAGTGGACAATATGTTAAAAGTGCAGTCTGTGCTGTGTTAAAATAATTTTAAAGCTGATTTAAATTGCCTATACTTTTTACATATCATAACATCATTTTTTAGGTACGAAATGATAAATATTAAAGTCTGAATTCTTAATTATTATACTTAAACATTTTAGACATTTACATGGCGAATATTACTGTTTGAAATAGTATTTTCTTCCATGTAAAGAGTAAATTGTAAGGTTTAAATTGTAAATATTACAATGTGAATAGTAAAATCATGATTTTACTGTTTGAAGTGGTAATTTTTAGCAGTTGATCATTACTTATTATAAATCGACTGTTATTTATTACAGTTTACTTTTTTCCGTGTGGAAAAAAGGTAAACTGTAAAATTTACTCGAATTTCAGTTGATTTTTATGGTTTCCAACAGTATAGCGGACATCGGAGTGGCAAAACATATAAATATTACAGAATTAAATGTAGAAAGTGTAAAAGCTACAATTTATAATTTAATATCGAAAATAAGTTATTAGTAGCTGTCACTATAGTAAATAACGACTCTTTATCTTAAAAAATTACAGTTTCAAATAGTAAAAATTGCCGTTTTAATATATAGTCCATAATATGAGGAGAAGGGGAACTCCGATGAGGAGAAGGGGTTCTCACTCTGGGAGAATTTAACATTTGAAACAGTATAAATTTTATTCTTAAAATATATATTTTACCAGTACAATCAAGTGAATAATTATAGCTTTATTTTTAGCGTTGCGTTTAAAATTTACCATTTTACTTTGTAAATATTGACGTTGTTTGGATTAGAAAATTAGTAATTGTATTTTACATTTTTTACATATCATGCAATCATTTTTTAGGTATACGGCGAAAAAAACATAGGGATCTTTCCTATTTTTGCATAGGAAAAATTCTTAAATTGCCATAACTTTTTCAAAAATTGACTTATTAGGACGTTTTTTTTTTCAAAATTTATTTTATTAAATGTTCATTTTGGCCGAAAATGGAAAAAAATTATTCAAACCTATCTTCATCGTTATTTTTTAGATTTTCCGAC
>JZSA01002606.1:0-16434 GCA_000956155.1 Cotesia vestalis | reverse complement strand
TTTTTCAAAAATTGACTTATCGGGACGTTTTTTTTTTCAAAATTTTTTTTATTAAATGTTCTTTTTGGGAATAAATAGAAAAAAAATTATTCGAACTTATCTTCATCGTTATTTTTTAGATTTTCCGAAAAAACTCAGAATTTCTCGATGATAAACATTTTTAATTTCTTTTATTTTTCTTTTATATGAAACTTTGACATTTTCTACAAATATCCTGAAAATTTCAGAATGTTGTTTTTTCGATTTCTATTTTTTTTCATGTCATAAATGAATTTTTCTTATGTCACATGGATATTTATATGATGTTACTAAAGAAAAAATTACTATGTTAACATTGGAAAAATTTCTATATCAACATAGGAATTTTCCCTATGAAAAAATAGGAAAAATCCTTATATTTTTTTCGCCGTGTACGAAATGATAATTATCAAAGTCAAAATTCTTAATTATTATACTTTAACATTTTTGACATTCACATAGCGAATATTACTGTTTGAAATAGTATTTTCTTCCATGTAAAGAATAAATTGTAGCATTCAAATGGTAAATATTACATAGTGATTATTAAAAATCATGATTTTACACTGAAAAAAAATTTAACTTGAATCAAGATGAAAATTCTTGAACCAAAAAATTAATTTTGAAGAGTTTTACTGTCTTGAATCAAGACGAAAAATTCTTGAGTCAAGTACAATTTACTTAAGCCAAGAACAATTTCTCATTTTAAGAATTTTTCTATTCAAATCAAGAAGATAAAGATCTTCAAAAATATTTACTTGATTCAAGCAAATTTTTTATTCTATGTACTGTTTGAAATGGTACTTTTTAGCAATTGATCATTACTTATTATAAATCGACTATTATTTATTACACAGGTTACTTTTTTCCGTGTAAGATACATTTTTTGTAGGAAATTTAATTTTCTACAAAAAAGATTCTTGTCAATTTTTCCCTATCTTTAATCATTCAGACGGAATTAAAATTTAAAAATTTCCTAAATTGAAAGATTAAAATTTCCCGGCAGAATAGCGACGACCATTTTGTGCAACGAGTACATCCATCTTACCGAGGCGGTAAATTACAGCGAAAGCTATAAAACATTCAATATTAGATACCTTGCGACTTAAGTCTGCGTAGTAGTTGTAAGTCTTCAAGTATGTGCCCAGAGAAAGAACGTTGCATCTTTCACAACTGTGCTTGCACGTACGTTCCATAAGTTTTAGTACGTGCAGAAAATCCTCCGCCACGTAATGATCTTCCTCGAGGAACAATACCATTCCGGTGTGATTGCGGGTCACGTTAAGTTGATCGAATACCCGGTTGGCTTTCCACCACCAGTGATGCTTCGTTTGAGTGAATTTCGCCTCCCGATAGTGTCCATAGAGGTCGGGATGTTGAGCGTTAATACACTTTAATGCCAGAGCTCTGTAAGATTGTTTTTATTAGGAGCAGTGGTACGAAATAATAACCGGAGGATATTTTTTTTTGTAGGGACCTAGGAGATACTATCTTACACTAAGTTATGAAAGAACCGAGTCAATCGGTCAATTAGCTTACGAGTTATAGGCATTGCAAAATTAAGGTACAACCCAAAGCGCGGCAGCAGAAAAATTTTAATTGCAATTTCTGGATTAAGGATTGGAAATACGGAAAAATTATAAGATACCTTTTTTGTAGGAAATTTAATTCTCTGTTAAAAAATTTCTCATCAAAAGACTTGGAAAAATTGTAAAACTAGATTTTGTTTCCAAAAAAATTCCGGAAAATTGTTAAGATGGTCTATAATATAAATTTAAAAAAAATATAGATAGAATTACTAGATTCGATAAACAAAATGATTAAGTCTGTATTAAAAAATTATGAACTCAATAAAAAGATACCTAAATGTGATAGGTACTACAATATTTATATTTTAGTTCAAATATTTTAATTCATGAAATTATTATTATTTTTTAAAAAATACTAAGTAAAAAAAAAATTATTACCGAATTGTAAAAATTCTGGAAATATTTAGAATTTATTTAAAATTTTATTGCTAATTTAATAATTTTTTTTTTAATTATATTAAATTAAAAATAAGACAGATAATTTTTTAAAAATTATTTTTGATAAAAAATCCTTAAATAATTTTTTAAGAGTTACTTTTGATTAAAAATAATTAAATAAATTTTTAAAAATTACTCTGAATTCAAAAGAAGACACAAATAATTCTTTTTTAATTATTTTGAATTAAAAATTCATAAATGAATTTAAAAAAAATTTTTTTAATTAAAAATTAGACAGACAAATTTTTAAAAATTATTTATGATTAAAAATCCTTAAATAAATTTTTAAAAATCATTTTTGATTAAAAATTCTTGAATAAATTTTTTTTTAATTATTTTGAATTCAAAACAAGACAAATAATTTTTTTTAATTATTTTGAATCGAAAATTAATAAATGAATTAAAAAAAATTTTTTTAATTAAAAATTAGACAGACAAATTTTTAAAAGTTATTTTTGATTAAAAATCCTTAAATAAATTTTTAAAAATCATTTTTGATTAAAAATTCTTGAATAAATTTTTTTTTAATTATTTTGAATTCAAAACAAGACAAATAATTTTTTTTAATTATTTTGAATCGAAAATTAATAAATGAATTAAAAAAAATTTTTTTAATTAAAAATTAGACAGACAAATTTTTAAAAATTATTTTTGATTAAAAATCCTTAAATAAATTTTTAAAAATCATTTTTGATTAAAAATTCTTGAATAAATTTTTTTTTAATTATTTTGAATTCAAAACAAGACAAATAATTTTTTTTAATTATTTTGAATCGAAAATTAATAAATGAATTAAAAAAAATTTTTTTAATTAAAAATTAGACAGACAAATTTTTAAAAGTTATTTTTGATTAAAAATCCTTAAATAAATTTTTAAAAATCATTTTTGATTAAAAATTCTTGAATAAATTTTTTTTTAATTATTTTGAATTCAAAACAAGACAAATAATTTTTTTTAATTATTTTGAATCGAAAATTAATAAATGAATTAAAAAAAATTTTTTTAATTAAAAATTAGACAGACAAATTTTTAAAAGTTATTTTTGATTAAAAATCCTTAAATAAATTTTTAAAAATCATTTTTGATTAAAAATTCTTGAATAAATTTTTTTTTAATTATTTTGAATTCAAAACAAGACAAATAATTTTTTTTAATTATTTTGAATCGAAAATTAATAAATGAATTAAAAAAAATTTTTTTAATTAAAAATTAGACAGACAAATTTTTAAAAGTTATTTTTGATTAAAAATCCTTAAATAAATTTTTAAAAATCATTTTTGATTAAAAATTCTTGAATAAATTTTTTTTTAATTATGTATATACACACTCGGTAGTCTGGCTTGAGAACGGAACTTGGCGCCAGATTCTACCGAATCTGTTGATATGCGATCGTCCAAAAAAAAATTTTTAAATACAATTGAATGCACGGAAAAAATACAATTTAATTTTGTAAATTAAAAATTACTATTTGCTTATGAATTTTTGCGATGCCAACATCGTAATTTTAACAAGTAATGTGAGTAATAAATAACATAAAAATTCTTACGATACTGCCTTCTTCAGAATACAATTTGAATTGTATTCCTTTTGAATTGTAAACCTTGGACATATGACGGAGACGAAACCGGGTTCGATTCCTCGGTGATTCAGAATTATTTTTCGGTGACCGAAACTTCTTATTAATTTGAGTGATTCAAAAAATATTATTACAGTAACGTCGTAATTTTTCTTGTAGTGCATAAGACTGTGCGTAAGGTTGAAAAACAATTATTTGAAAAAAATTTACGATGTTCCATCGTATAAATTATGATTTTCGAGTTCTATTCCGGCAGTACAATGTCCTATACTAAAAATTTCGATGTTTTCATCGTAATTTTTCGTATAATTTTCTTTTCATGTGTTACAAAACTTTGGAAAAACGGCAATTCTCTAAAAAATTAAATCACACGCAAAAAAAAAATTACATTATCCATAGTAATAAGTGACGCTTTAAATTCAAAACTAGAGAAGTTGCGGTTATAAATAAAATTTTTAAAATTCATAAAATTTGAATGTTAATTTTTACAGCTTTAAATGTAATATTGCACGACTCATGATGCGAAGCATCAGAGAGTGCTTTACGATCGAAAAGTTTTTTTCGCCTTATTTTGGCGGCTATTTTTATTATTATAGCCTTGTTAGTTCACGGAATCAAGATATTTTGCATACTATTGTCGACATAATTTAATGGAGATTAATTTCATACTTTTTAAAAATTGATTTACTGCAATAGAATTTGAAAAAAACACCAAAATAGGTCAAAAAATTTTCCTGTCCGTCATGTATGAAACCCCGGAAACACTGTAACTTGTGAAAAAATCCACTATTTGAGTTAAATTTTTTTTTTTTAAATTCTAATCGACGATTGTAGGTCACTAAATGCGAATGATTAATTAATTCAGTGTCGTTTAATTGCAATTAATAAAAAACGAAAACTACAAGACTGTATATCTATATATATCCATGTAAAATTAACATGGATGGTGATATATCTACATCTATAGATATTATGTACATTTTATTCCACCAGGGGCGCCTGTGCATCACTTTGCTAGTTATTTAAAAAATTTTTTTTTCTTTTTATATTTCATAATCAAATGAGCATTATGAGTCGTGCACTTTTGGATTTTCCAAACTTTATTTATCATATAAAATAAATATATTAATAATAAATATCACTTTTATTTGAAATATATTTTTTATATCAAAAGCGGCTAAAAGTTCAGTAAACCAAATATAATTTGCTTACATCTGAAAAATACTTGAAATATATGCAAGTATATTTTGAATATAGTTCAAATATATTTCAAGTGTATTTTGTGTATAAAATGAAATATATTTTTTTTATATCATAATTATGTTTTTTTCGTAGTTGAATTTTTATAATATTTGACTTATTTATAGGCAAAGAACTCGCAAAGAACGGGCCACAATTATTGGTCAAAATTACGGCGCGCGCGTAGCGCGCTATTTAAATTTCTAGTTATTTTTATGTAACACATGGCATTATGAGTCGTGCAAAAATGAGTAAATCCAAATTAACCCATAAAAAAACATTCAAACTATCTTTTTGTCCATAAAAAACAAGTTTTATTCTAATAATATTTAATTTATTAAGTCAATTATTCACAACGTAATCACAAATGACCAAAAAAAGATGAATGAGGATCGATTCCGACAGTAGGTGTCGCCCTCGCGCGTAAGCGTCACCCAACTACTGCAGTGGGTTTAATTCAAGTGTATATTACTCAACTCGGCGTCGCTCGATTCGGGCTTGCCGTACTGAGCATGCAGTCACTACGAAAATATATCACAGATAGTCTTTTGATGAATTATCGGTGAATTTTTTGCCCACTTGTGTTTTATGTCTGTATGAGAGCAAGTCTCTATCCAGGTACGGTGCACTACATGTAACAAGTTCGGTGGGACGATATAATATCGGTGGTGTATGTAAACGAAACCCGTAAATTTCGAGTGCGACGATAAACGACAGGAATTGCGGGCGACAGAATTGGATATGCCAATGTCGAATGTTGTACTGCAGATATATTCATTGTACGTACATGTATGCTGAAAAATACACTAGCTGGTTGGTGGTCAGTGCGTGTGTAACCGTAGTTTATTTTTTAATCGCGAAACGTGTGTGTAAGAGGAATTGGACTGAATGTGTGTTGCCAAACTGATCTTATGGAAGCTTGTCATGACAGACTGCAGCACCACGCCAAAAGGGTAGCTTGGACACGTTACGTAGGTGGACAGTCAGATAACAAAATGCTCTAAGTAAATTTGTTATTTGTTGTGTAGGCATTATAAATTATTGCTGCTAAGAATATAATAATATTCATTTTGTTCTGTCTCTCAGTTCTACCTTATCTCTTTATTATATTGTTACACTTATATAATCATAATCATAATTATTATTATTATTAAGGCAATAATTATTATAAATTACATATGAAAGTGGTACTGTCGTACAGATATCTCTATTGTAGCATGCTGAGTTAAAGAATTAGAAGTTTGTGATTTAATATTGCGGTTTAGTAGCAGTTATGTGCGTGTTCTGACATCACTTGCTATGACTTTATTTGTTGATAATTGTTTATTATTCAATTTGTCATGGATATTTGCATTGCTTTGACTGATTGGTATACGGAGCTCCAATTTGCTTTTTTTTTTTTTGCTGTACGATTATTTTCTTTGGAGTTATATTCGTAATTATGCGAATTTTTGTCTTTTTTTCAGTCTAAGTTTTCAATTCAAAAAAATTTTTTTCGTCAATAGCCATTTACGCCCAGGTAGGAAAGAACAACTGGACAAGGCTTGGACCAAGCCTGGGCCAAGCGTCACTAGCCTTGGGTGAGGCTTGGCACGAGCCTTTTCAAAACCCTCCTTCGATTTCCTATAAGATCATTATTTCCAGAGTTATTGATTATCAAACTTAAAAAGAACTTTTTTGCTTTGATTGACGATAACTCCGCGGCAAATCATCGTACAGGCTTTTTTTATCACGTCGAATTGAAGGGCATTAAATTTTCTAAAAGCGCTTTTGAGTAAAATAATGAAAAAAATTTTTTTAAGGCCGTAAACCTTATTATAGACAAGAAAAAATTTGGAAAATTTTTTTTTTTTGGTAATTTCTTTAGGATTTCTCCAGACCCACTCGTGTAAAAAAAAATTGTCCTAAAAAAGTCATAAGCTTAGGATCCTAAACGTGACACAATTTAGGACAAATTTATGACACTAAACCGAAATGAAATTTCGATTTTAGAAAAATATTGTCGCAATTACTCAGAAAAAAAATGTTGTAAAAAGTACTTTTATGACAATTTTAACACAATTTTAAAATACTTTTATGACAATTTTAGGACACTTATGACTACTTTAGGATACTTTTATGACAATTTTAGAATCCTTTTTTGAAAATTAAAAAATTTTCATAAAAGTATTTCAAAAATGTCATAAAAGTGTCGTAAAAGTATCCTTAAATTGTAATGAGTGTCATAAAAGTATTTTAAAATTGTCCTAAAATTCTCAGGAGAGTGTCCTAAAATTGTCATAAAAGTATTTTTACAATATTTTTTCTCTGAGTAATTGCGACATAATTTTTCTAAAATCGAAATTTCATTTCCGTTTGGTGTCATAAATTTGTCCTAAATTGTGTCACGTTGAGGATCCTGAGCTTATGACTCTTTAAGGACAATTTTAGAACAATTTTTTTTTTACACGGGCAAACATAATAAAAAATTTTTAATGTCGTATATGGAAACTAGACAATTGGAGCTATAATTTGCTTTTTTTTTGTTGTACGATTATTTTCCTCCGAGTTACAGCTCGTTGAAAATTACCCAAAAATTTTTTTTATATCCCTTGATTTTTGTGACTAGTTTAGAAGCGGAAGAAAAAATTTTTCTCCCCTCCGAGGTAAATCGTCAACTTTAGCCCCGCTGCACTGAACGAAGTTGCCGCTTTCCGCCTACCTCGAGGAGAAAAATAGTACATATACCATGGACAGTAAATAAGAATGCCTCAGATCACATGTTTATTGACCTCGGCTTCGCCTCGGACAACAATTACATGTGATCTGAGACATTTCTTACTTTACTGCCCTAGGCATGTAATATACTATCCCCTTCCGTCAAGTATGAAACCCGTAAACACTGCAACTTGCGAAAAAATCCATTAACTGAGTCAAACTTTTTTTTTTTTAATTCTTTGAAAGAATTGTAGGTCCCCTATCGCGAACAGCTACGTAACTCAGAGTCATTTGAATGTAATTAATTAAATAAAAAAGTCCAAAAACTTTATCTACATATAGTATATAAATTTATCTTACTAGATGTAGTGCACTTTTGAATTTTCCGAATTTTTTTCAAAATTTAACACTCCAATCAAATTGATGTCTTGAATAAATATTAAATTTTTTATTTTCTAATCATGTTTTATACTTTTCCAGGTAATCCGCAAACTGCAAGAAAAGTACGGTGATTTGTATTCTGAGAAGAACGTGATGATAAGCGCAACACACACTCATTCAAGTCCTGGCGGATATAACTTGTACATGCTTTTTGATCTCACAACATTTGGATTTATCAAGCAAAGCTTTAATGCTCTAGTCAATGGAATTTTTGTGGTAAAAATCTTTGGAATAGTTTTATCTAATTACGGATCTCATTATACTTGTGAAATTTTCACTATTTAATTTAAAGACTAACTTTTCAAAATTATTATTTTTTTTCTTATCGACACTATTGTGAATTTTAATCTAAAATTACTCTAATGCAAAGTTTATTACTCTGTTGTTGTCAAAATTATTGTTTGAGAATTTAATATTGTTTATGATTTTTTTTTTTCTCAAAAAAGTAACAAGTAGTTTGCATAAAAATAGTTATCATTAAATTGAAAGTTACTAAGCATAACTAGAAAAAAATAAATTTTTTTTTTTTTTAATTGCATGTTTTATTACACTTGTGAAAGTCGGACTATTTAAAAATTAACTTTAGAAAATTAAAAAAAAAATTATTGTTGTTTTTTATTAATGCTCTACAGTAAATTTCAATGAAAAAATATTTTTTTTTTGCTCATTATTTATAACTTAAAAAATTTTATTTAAAAACAATATTAAATTTTTAATCAATAATTTATGATCAAAAAATATTTACTATTAATTTGGATACAGAAAAAAAATTACTTGAATCAAGTAAATAATTTTGAAGGATTTTATATTCTTGATTTGAGTCAAAAAATTCTTAAACTAAGAAATTTTTCTTGGTTTAAGTAAATTTTACTTCATTCAAGAATTTTTCGTCTTGATCCAAGACAATAATGAAATTATTTTCTCAGTTTAAGAATTTTTCTCTTGATTCAAATTTATTTTTTTTTGTGCAGAAATAAAATTTATTGATAACTATGCAAAATACTATTTTTTTCTAATTTTTATTGATGACTTTACAGGTGCTTTAAAAGTCATTGAAATTTTTTTAATTTATAAGAATAACAATAATTAACTGACATTTATTTTCAGAGTATTGTACGAGCTCACGATTCCGTAGTACCAGGAAAGTTATTTGTCGGTCATGGAGAAGTATTAGACGCAAATATAAACCGCAGCCCAATGGCATATTTGAACAACCCCCAGTTCGAGAGAGACAAGTAAATTAATTAATCTTATCGATTAGACAATTACTTCAAACTATTTGCAACTAAAAAAAAAAAAATATCAAATACGAGTAAATCTAATTACTTTGCTTTTCTATTCATCTAATTATTTTCTTTTATTCAGATACAATTACGATGTCGATAAAAGCATGACCCAATTGCAATTTATTGCAGCTGACGGTCATCCCATGGGTGTTATCAATTGGTTTGCAGTCCATCCTACTAGTATGAATAACACTAATAGACTTGTTTCAAGTGATAATGTCGGCTATGCTGCTGTACTGTTTGAGAAATATATTAATAAAGATACTCCTATTGGGAAGGTACTATTTTGTTCTTAGATTATATATTAGAAATATAATTAAAAAAATATTTAAGAAATTTTTTAAAAAATTTTCAAGTAATTAATAAACGAGATTTTAATGAATTAAAAATATGTACCTGTACTGAGATTATCTTTTATAACAGAAGCTCTAGTTAAATCATTTTGTTTAAAGAGAGCAATTTTTAACAAAATTAATTGATTTTTTTTAATGATAATTTATATTATTAAGAGAATAAGAAAAATTTTGAGGGCCTTGACCTGGAGTTGTGCCTTTTCAAGGTTTTAAATCATTTTCATTAATAGTCAATTTATGATGATAAGTATTTAGGCTGCATTCGAAAATGATCTATCTATAGATACATAATTAAGAAATGACCTTGTATCTTGTGAACTATTGACATTCTTGAAAATATAAGCTCATCCCGATGTTACACTCACCAAGACCTTTCATTAAAGTACCCACATCATTTTTTCATATATTTATATATATTATATATATGTATATATGAAAAATATATCAAAATCCATGTGGGTGGTACTCAAATGAAAGCTCTTGATGAGTGTAACATCGCGATGAGCTTATATCTTTAAAAACATCAACAGTTAAAAAAGTACAGCGCAATTGAACAAAAGTCATCATTTCATAAAGCAAAATTTTATTTGTTTTTAGTTCACAATTGAAACCAAAAGTAAAATTTTAAAGATAACATTTTCATGATGTAAATAATTTTTTTCACCGTCAAAATTTGTTCTGAATGAAATTCTCTTATTTCTACTTTTACGGTGTACTTTTGCAAACAGCCTAATCTAAAATAATGACATGATATTTAAATGAATTGTATTAAAAAAATATGTGTATATATTTTAGGGTGACTTTGTAGCAGCTTTTGCGTCGAGTAACCTGGGAGATGTTTCCCCCAACACCCGAGGTCCCAAGTGCGAGTTTTCGGGCGATGAGTGCTCGTCTTCGTACACTTGTCCTGGGAAGAATGAAATGTGTTTTGCATCCGGTCCCGGGAAGAATATGTTTGAGAGTACGAGTATTATTGCGCACAAACTCTTCGACGGATCAATGGTAAGTCTATTCATTTTTAATTTTATATTTCAATGTTTATATGATAAAATGAGTTTTTAAAATTACATTTAGTATTATTGGGAAGATCTTGACTTGAATTTGTGTCTTCAATCCCGTGTAAAAAAAAATCGTCTTAAGACGTTTTTGAGACGCCAAAAAAAAAAAATTCCGAGAGCAGATTTTTGAAATTTGGTTCTCGAATTTGTTATGAAAATAAAATGATATCACAGCGACAGCTCCAGAAAATTATTATAGAGAGTCTTAAAGTAGTCTTAAAATAATCTAAAAGTCGTCTTAAAAAAATCTTGAAATAGTCTTAAAAAATCTTAAAATAGTCTCAAAAAAATCTTAAAATAGTCTTAAAAAAATTTTCGAGATTATCTTAGGATGAGCTAGTAAGTGCAGCCACTTATAAAACATTGTAGTTATCGTCATTTTTCTAACTGATTTTATTTTGTATTAAGTTTTAAAATGTTGTCAGAATAAAAACTTCCAATGTCAAGAAAAAATTCAAATTTAAGGTAGTTGTGATGGTACAATATTGTCAAAAAATTACAGATTATACACGCCGCAAAAGTATATGAGCTTGTAGCTAAGTAATCCATCATTTTAACGCAAGATTGTACTCGTGGAGACGCAACCCTTATGTGTTTCTGTCTAACTCCGTAGACATATACTTTTTCATAAATTGTCGAACTTTAATTCGTTATTCATAAATAATTGGACGGTCAAAACTTTTTTTTTTTAACTCACAACAAATACATTAAAAGACTTTTGAAAGTTTCTTATTGAAATATAGAAAAAAAAATTAACTTGAATCAAGTAAACAATTTTAAAGAACTTCATATTTTTTATTTGAGTAAAAAAATTCTTAAACTCCAAAATTTTTCTTAGTTTGAGTTAATTTTGCTTGATTCAAGAATTTTTCGTCTTGATTAAAGACAAAGAAACTCTTCAAAATAATTTTTTTGGTTCAAGAATTATTTTTTTTTTTTATTTAAGTTAATTTTTTTTTCAGTGTAGAAATTGCAAGTTTCTAGTTTTTACACGCTTTTTATTAGTTTCACTTGTATGTATGTTTGTATGTTTGTATGTTTGTAACCAACTTCTTTGGGCGCGATTTTGACGCACTTTAAACGGCCAGATTTCGTTCAAACTTGGTAGATTTATCGAGGACCGATGACAATACACTAATTTGATAAAATTATTCCATTTTTCAATTTGTAAAATAAGATTTTCATTAATTTATATAATTTTCATCTATAGTCGATAAGGCAGAAATGTTAATTTTCCAACCATTATCTTTAGACGATTTATCTAATATTAACAAAGTGCATGCTGGTAAGTTAGTTGCCAAATAATAGTTTAAAATTAAAAAAACAACCCTGATAGCCACCTTACCTATAACTTACTGTCAATCTACGTCCGCAATTTGAAGCAAACTTGACGAAAAGAGTTGGCAAAGCGAGCGATTACCTATTAGTTACCTATAACTTACTCTGCAAATAGACGTCAAAACTTGCTGTACAAGTATTTCCTTCAAATTGTAGTAAAGTTGAAAGGAAATTTAACTACAAGTTTGATTGTTAACTTGTATTCAAGTTGCGGCCGTAGATTTCCGTCAATTTGCTTACAACTGTTGTTGAGAGAAGAATTACCGCCAACTTGATGTATAAATTAACCGTAACTGCTGGAAGTCAACACTTACTGAGAAAGCGCTGGCTACCAGGGTAAGCTATTATAAATAAACCAAACTAAAAAGTAGAAAATAAATAATAGTTTAAAAAAACTAAAAAACACGCTTTTTATAGAAAACCAAACTGAAAAAATAGAAAATAAGTTTTAATAAATTTAAATTAAGAATAGTGTTAAAAATTTTAAGAAATATAAATTAATAATAGTGTGAATAAAATAAAAATTATTTCATTTTAAAAAAAGCGTGGGGTGCTTTTTAAGATATCATTCTACTCATATCTGTCAATAAAATATTTATAACTATTGACACCATGCACCCCAAGCTTTTTTTAAAATGAAATAATTTTTATTTTATTCACACTATTATTAATTTATATTTCTTAAAATTTTTAACACTATTCTTAATTTAAATTTATTTTCTATTTTTTTAGTTCAGTTTTCTATAAAAAGCGTGTTTTTTAGTTTTTTTTAAACTATTATTTATTTTATTTATTTTTTTTTTATTCAGTCGATAATACTGTTACCTCAACGTGAATTTAAATTATTTTCATTGTTATGGTTATTTTCCAACGCAGGATTTAAAACTGCTAAGTACTTTTAGGTGTAAGCCATCGATTACATGAAAATATTAAAAGTTTTTTTTACTTGCACTTACTACATATAATTAAAATGCAGATGTAAATAAAAATAAGAATAAAAAATTAAGAAATTAGGTAAAAAATAAAGTAATTGTTTATTTAAGTAAAATAATTTATTCAGTGATAACTTTAATTGATATAAATTTAAAAGTGAGAGTATTTTTTAATAATTGGGTGAACACATCTGGGCGAGTCGAAATTATGCAGACGAGCTGATGTAATTTTTTTACTTAATCAAGTTAATTAAATTTAATTAAATGTATCCTAGTATCCGTGGTGAGGATACGCGGGGGCTACGTATTTCACTACGGGAACTGGGGCAGGGTGGACAGCGTGTCCGATCTTTTTTACTACTGCGTTGAATCCATTGTGTGGATCCGCGGTGTACTCGACAACGCGGATGGTACCGTCGGGTTCGTTCAGGCGGTATGACCCTTTAACTACGTCACCCTCACGCACTTCTTCTTGGCTTTTTACGTCACCGGTGTGGGGGTCGTTTACTCCGTAGTTGAAAGCGTACTTCGCTGGTGCCTGTTTTTATCAACAAGATAATTTAATTTCAACATTTTTTGTTTTTTAATTAATTACAGAGTTTAGATTTAATTTGATATTGTTCAATTAATTTATCAATTTTTAATAAATGGATGATTATAAAAAGTAATGAAATTTTTTTTTTTTTTTTACGGAATATATTAAAACGATGTTGAAAATTATTTTAATTTGAAGTAATGATATTTTTTTATAGAAAAATAAATATTAAAAAAAGTTCATCTGAAAAATTATTAATTTTGTATAATTTTCAGTATCAGAAATTCCTTTAAATATTTAATAAAATATTATTTCAAAAATGTTTTATCTAAATTAATTAATTATTGTCACCAATATTTTCTAGCTAGAAAAATTAAGATTTAATAAAAAATTGATTTAATATTTTATTTAAACAGAATTTTGATATTTTTTGTTCTTAAATTTCATGAAATTAAAAAAACTTTAATTATTATTAAAAATTTTTTTCTGATTATTATTATTGTTATTATTATTCATATTGCAAAAATCAGATCTTGAAATTAATCAGGTGAAAAGACCAAATTATACATTTTAACTTATTATTTGTTGTACGACGAAACGTTTTCACGTTGTCTCTTCACCTTATTCTTTTTTATTTAATTATTATTATCATTGTTAAATGAGAAAAATTGTTGAATTAAAAAATTTTATAATTGAAAAAATACTTATTAAAAAAAATAAAGTAAAATCGTAAAATATATTTTCAAAAATCCATATTTAAAAATTGATTTTTTTTTGTCATTTCAATTTTTTAAAATAATTTTTTATAATAAATTTAATTGTTAAATAAAATTAAAGATTAGTCAGGTGACAGTTCACTTTAATGTCATGTAATTTTTTCAAGTTAGAAAATTTTAAGACTTTTGATACTACCTCAATTAGCAGACATTATTATAAAACGCTTTTAGTTTTTTTTTTAATAATTTAATTGGAAATAAAAAAATATTTTTTCAAAATTGCATGTATAATTTTTTAGAGTTTTTAAAGATGGAATTTTTCGTAATTATTTACAAGTGGCGTCTACCATTTTAATTTTCATTTTTTGAACGAATTTTTTTTTTTAATTTTGAAAAATACATAAAAAAAATGGACAATTATAAAAAAAGTTAATTACCTCAATTTTAACAAATTTTCCAAATCTTCAAATAAATTTATAAATTTTTTAGAAAATTGTGACGTTCAACTTTTTTTTTTTTTTCAATTGTTCATTTTTTTATGTAATTTTCAAAAAAAAGCTAAAATAGAAATTTTATCCAAAAACATGAGAGCCAAAATTTTTTCCACTTTTTAAAGGCAAAAAATCTGTCGAAATCTTTATTTTTTTCTTTCACAGTATTTTTTACTATAAATGTGCCGTAAAAACAAGCAAAATAAAAAAAATTTGAAAATGTTAATTTTTCACCTAGTTATGGCCCAAAATGGGATTGACCCCACTTGTAAAAAATTACCAAAAATTTGACAATTCAATAATTAAATACTTATTAAGAAATTAATTTGAAAATTTCTTACTCAAAGTAATAAAAAAAAAAAAAAGTCATAAATATTACTATTTCAAAGTTTTGAATTATATAAATAAAAATATTATAAATAATTACCAAAAATTTGATAAATCAATAATTAAATATTTATAAAAAAATTAACTTGAAATTTTCTCACTCAAATTAATAAAAAAAAAAAAAAAAAAAATCATAAATATTATTATTTCAAAGTTTTGAATTATATAAATAAAAATATTAATCAAAAAGAGCTGACAGTAAAAAATGAAATAGTAGAACTAGAAACTCACATAAGTATCATGATGGTTCAATCCATGATCATAAACATTGTGTCCCTCGTAATCGTGTCCATCGTAACCGTGTCCATAAACTCCGTGTTGGTAGTGAGCATCAGCGACTACAGGTGCAACAAATGTCTGATAAGATCCATCGTGTCCATGTCCAAGTCCATAGTACGATCCATATCCAACATTGGAGTTAACATAGCCGTCGTAATCCACGTAGGAAGCCTCACTGGCAACAGCCAAAGCAGCCAAAACGAAAAGCTGCGTAAAGCAAAAAATATTAAAATTTTAAAAATGAAAACCAATGAAAAACTCAACAACAAAAATGAATAAATAATTACTATCATACACTTTGAATTGAACAATTACCTTAAACATTTTAAAGTTAATGTATGATCTCAGTAGCGAGAAGTAACTGATACTTTAGCACAAAGTTACCTGGTCTTTTATACTCCCTCAGAAAGAACTTGTAGATGGTAGTAGCAGGTAAAGTTACTCCTAGAAACTCCCAATAAAATGCGTAATCTCAAGCTTACCCCCAATAAGTGTCCATCGGTTGTGTAATTCAAGGTCTCCGTCATAATCATAAGTAATTTCATTTATGTTTTTTCCCACCAAGCTAGAGCTAGTGCTCATTACCGAATTAAATGTGGCAGCGGGAGTGTCCGGCTCTCGAAGGCCGGTTTGGTTACACACAACAATATCGCGGACAATAGTAAAAAAGATTTTCTGAGAGGGAGTATTTTCACTTTTAATATTTCGGCTTGAATTTAGAGCACGCAGGAGTTTTTTCACGGTCTTTTATTTAAAGTAAAAACTCCGATCTAGAGATGACGTAAAAGTAAAAATACATGAGCCCGGTAACGTATCGGTAATAGTAAGAGTGATGGTGAAAAAAATTCATGACAAAGCCGGTGGCCTAATGGATCAACTGATGACGTAGACCTACTGCCACTGTTTTAGAAAAATTTGTTGTAAGGATCTTGTTACGGGCGATGGGCGGCTCCAAGGTGATCATCAATGGAATGTTGATTAATCTCTGAGTCATTTAAACTATGGTGACCAGTATCCTCAATCAATAAACACGTAAATAGAGTATGAATGCTAATTATTT
>JZSA01002604.1:0-23942 GCA_000956155.1 Cotesia vestalis | reverse complement strand
TTTTTGAAAGAAGACTTGAATTATTTTAGCCAAAAAGTGTGTCAGAAAATTAATTATTGTTTAGAGTATGAAAGTAATTTAGAGCTAAGTGGTTTATTATACGTTGTATTGAATTGATCATGAATGAGCCTAGATCCATTCAGTTGAACGTGACCCAAGCCTTGGAGAGTGTCTGTGACTGGTTGACTAGTCTCGGTCACTTTAATTCTAAGAATGATCTAGGTGAAACGCTTGCTAGGAGTAGAGTTGATGTATCATTTAGTGTAAATGAATTTAACAACACACAAATGTAGTTCTTACGGTGCAGCAACTGCGATGCATTTTGATTTGATTTTGTTTTGATTTATTTAACTGTTTTTGAGGGTTAATGTATGAGCGAAGATCGACATCACGTGTGCTAGGTGACTCGTGTGTATTTAGGAGAATAGTATGTAGTATAAGTTCCATTCTGAGAGTTATATACAGCAAAAGTTCTTGCGAATGGTAAGAGAGAGAGAGCTGAAGAATCAACGAGGGTTACCACAGGCTTATTCTGTGTATTTTCAGTGTGTAACTATTTCCAGTTGCGTTTAATTAATCTTGAACCAAAAATGTCGTGGGTAAATGGCAAGCCACCTGGCATAAATAGCTTCTCTTGCAACAGTAGTACTGCGGTGCTGATGCTGCTTCTGTTCAGCGGGGTTAATGTAAAATTAGAAAGAGATATAGGCATTAAGAGTTAAAGAGAAAGGTACAAAATTCAATTTGTCTTGGCACCTGTCTTTTAGCAATAATATTGTGTTTTTTTTTATTTTTGATAATAAAAAGCTAAAAAAATTTATTTGATAGATTTATTTGATAATTTATCAGTATTTTACGTCTACACTGATAGAAAAACAATCTTGATTCAAGAAACTTTTTTTCTTCAAAATTTGACCTCTTGAAACTAGATATAGATATATTTCTTTCAAGAATTTTTGTCTCTTGGTTCAAGATAGACGATAACATTGATTCAAGATTTTACCGACTTGTGTTAAGAATGGCTTTTTTTTGAGTCATTAATTTACTTATTTCCAAGAAATAATTTTTTTTCGGTACAACAATTAAAGATTATTTAGTTTTTGAAATATACTTTGATGAATTATTTTAAGTTTTTTTAACGATAATGTTATTTTGGTTGAAAAACTAAATGTATCGATTGAAGATAATATAGCTCTTAAGACAAGAAAATCTAAATCAAGACAAGAAATTCTTAAAGCAAAATAATCATTTGTCTTCCAAAATAAATTCTTAGATCAAGAAAATATCTCTTGAGTCAACATAAATTTTCTATCAGTGTAGATTTTTTGTGAAAAATAAGATTATGAGGCGTGTACTTTTGGATTTTTCAAACTTTTTTAAAAGTTATTGCGGGTGAAAAATTCAAAAAATAGTGTGTCATCTCTTTAAGCTCGTATTGACACGAAAATTATATTTTTGAGCTCGAAACCGTAATAAGAGTAATTTTGAACGCTTAAGTATGGAATTAGCGGGAAGTTGTCGGAAAAACCTGTAGGGTCAACCGCTTTTCACATTATTTTTTATAGACATTCTTTACACTAGGAGGGTACTTGGATTTTCTTAAATAGTCAAATTAGAAAATTTTTTCACGGGTCAACACAAGGAAAATTACTTAAACTTTGATAATTTTTGATAAATATAATCTTTAATTTTGTATACAATTAACATAAATTTCAGTACATGAAGATATAAATAATGAATTTTTTCTTTATCATTAAATCGAACTAATTAACAAGATAAATTTCTCGTGTTAGATAATTATAATTATTAATTAATAAAGATGACGATAATAGTTGAATGGGAGCTGAATGGGAACAATGGGTTGGTATTTAGCAACAGAAGAAATGGGATGTACAGCATGTCCAATTTTCTTGACAACAGCGTTGAATCCGTTGTGATTATCAGCAGTATACTCGACAATCCTGATCGTTCCATCCGGTTCGTTTATACGGTAAGATCCTTTGACAACATCACCATCCCGCACTTCCTCCTGGCTCTTTACGTCCCCCGTGTACGGATCATTCACTCCGTAATTAAAAGCGTACCGAGGATGAGCCTAGCGGGGAATCAAAGTCCTATATTAGGTCACAATTAAGAATTAAAAGATTAGTTGCGTATTATTTTATATTATAATGTGCTCGCTTTTGTTTAATAAAAACTCAAGCTCATAAAATATATTTAATTAGACTGCACTTACGTAGTTATCGTGTGAATCATATTCATAGCCTGAGTATCCTTCATCTGGGTATGATTCTTCTTCGTAACTATTCTCAGAGTCTTGATTGTATGAATCGTAGTCATCATAATTTTCATACTCAACTGGTGTTGCTTTACTTTTTATAATGAATATAAAAAGGATAACCATTAAGAGCTGTAATGTTAATTTTTATTAATAATAAAATAATAATTTATTTGTATCAGTATTTTAAATTTAGTTTATTTCATTAATATTGAATTTAAAAAAAAAATTGTAAAGTATTTGATTCTGCTGAGAAAAAAAATTTTCTTTTGATTGAAACAAAAAAATCAATTTATCTTTTTTTTAATAAAAGTTCTATAAAGAATAAGATAAAAAGTTTCAGCTTATCTGAGCGCAAAACTTCTTATTCCGTCTACGCCCGTTCTTTCCGATAAGGAATAGTTTTAAAAACAATATTTTTATTATAATTATTAATTATTGAAAAAATAGTAAGATTTTCTTGTTCAGAGGCCAGAGTTTCAAGTTTTAAAGTAGAAGTTAATAATTCAATGATAGATCGTGAATATTGTGAATCATAGCCAAAAAAATATTTCAAGCAAAATAATAAAGCTTAAATATGTTTTACAGGTTATTTTTTTTTTTTTTAAGTTAATGAAATTTAATTTTGCCGACAAAAATTGAAAGAAAATGATTATTTTACTAATTTTTAATGCTCTAATGATTTAATGATTTGATCCAAATCGTTTTTTTTTCCTTAAATCAAATTGATACTTCAATAAGAATTAAAAAATCGTAAAGATCTACACTGAAAAAAAAAAATTCTTGACTGGAGTGTAAATTTTCTTGGCTCAAGAAAATATCAAGGAAGATTGAAAATTTCTTGAATGAAGTCAAAGTCTCTTGAGACAAGATAAATTTCTTGAGCCAAGAAAATTTCTTCTTGCTCCAAAATAAGTTTTGTTTTTCTTAAAATTTTCTTGGCACAAGAAATTTGTTTTTTGTGTGTATTTTGACTTGAAAAAATAATTTTTGGGTTCTAAAAAACAAAAATTTTCTTAATTTATTAATTTAACGTTTTTATAAGCTTCAAAATATTCAAATAAAAAAAAAGTCAATTGTGTCTAGTTGTCTACACGGCGAAAAAAACAGGGATTTTTCCTATTTTTGCATAGGAAAAATTAATATGTTGACATAAGAATTTTTTCTATGTTGACATAGGAATTTTTCCAATATTAACATGGAAATTTTTTCTCTATTAACATGATAGAAATATCTACGTGACATAGGAAAAATTCATTTATGACATGAAAAAAATTTTTTTTTTTAATTGAAAAAAAAATAGAAATCGAAAAAACACCATTCTGAAATTTTCAGGATATTTGTAGAAAATTTCAAAGTTTCATATGAAAGAAAGAAAAAAGAAATTAAAAATGTTTATCATCGAGAAATTCGGAGTTTTTTCGGAAAATCTAAAAAATAACGATGAAGATAGGTTTCAATAATTTTTTTCTATTTTTTCCCAAAAAGTACATTTAATGAAAAAATTTTTGAAAAAAAAAAAACGTCCCGATAAGCCAATTTTTGAAAAAGTTATGGCAATTTAAGCCACACCGTTCATAATCTGCTGGATTTTTCATTTTTTCGAAATGTAAAGCAAAATTTGAAAACAATTTCCTCGAATTTTTTTATCACAAACCGACTGTATATCACTGTATTACTTTTAAGTTATCTGAAATTGCTCGAATGAGAAAATTATTATGTAAATTTGTAATTATTAAATTAAGTTACATAAATTTTAGTGATAAATGGATTTTTCTTATGTCACATGGATATTTCTATCATGTTAATAAAGAAAAAATTCCCATGTTAACATTGGGAAAATTCCTATGTCAACATTGGAAAAATTTTTCAAGATAGGAATTTTTCCTATGCAAAAATAGGAAAAATCCCTGTTTTTTTCGCCATGTAGATCCTGAATTTAAAACGCAGGGAGCCAAATTTGGTTTCTGGCCCGAGTAAAAAAAAAATAATATTAAATTGTTACCAATATTAATTTTGAGTTTTACTCATAAAATTAATAAGTAATCGACAAAATTGTTTGAAAAGAAGGTAAACTATGTTATTTTAAGAAATGAATTTCGATTTATTGATCTTACCTTAAGTGCGTACATGTTGATAGAGTTAATAGATCAATTAGACTGATAACTTCAGCTTAGATTCCATCCATATTTCTAGGGTATTTATACTAAATAAAAATGGTCATACTAGAGTGATTATCGGTGCTTCGACATTGAAGTGTTTCTAAATTGCAAGGACACGATACGAAATTTTTTTTTTTTTTTTCTGGAAACATAAATATTTACACTTTTAATGAAACACATTATACGCAAGAGGTTGATGTATCACGAGTTTAAAAGTTAAGAAATATGGAATAGAAGTAAATGTTCGTTCATACAATCAGATTTCTTTTGTCTAGACTCTCTAATAGTTGTTAAATGTTTCTACTCATCGTTCTAAAGAGTTTCACACTAGCGAATATTTTTTTCACATTTTTTTTTTTTTTTTTTAAGAAGTCTTCTATACTTGCAATAAATCGCTCGTGAAAATGGCTCTATACTAATGCAAAAAAAAAAAACGTCGACAAAGCCATAATGAACAAAGGCGTTATGAATATGTAACGACTTTTTCTTCCTCATAAGTTTCATTTCTTCTTGTAAATGTGTTTTTTCCTCTTTTATATTTTAAACGTCGCATTTACTTATTAATTACTGTATTTAAGTGTATTGAATTTTATTTTTCGTATTTATTATAGAAAAGTCAAGGCGAAAGGCTTTATATCTTTCACTATTTTTATTTTTTTCGAAACTTTAAGTATTAAATCTAAAATTATATGTGATAATACGCTGATACAACTCTTTTGAACTACTTTCGTAATTGTTACTTAAATATATCATTTACTTTTTATGTACACTGGATTTTATCTTGTCATAAGGTTAAAACTTTCTTGTTTTTGTATTTTGTATGTTCATATAGCGGAAAAGAATGTTTACGAAAAAAATATGCCTTGTCATTTATCTTACCATTAAACGAAACTGACTTACAATCAGAAGGGTTTAAAAAGTTTTAATTATATTTGAGTTATTGTTACTAAAATAATTAAAATTTTTGATAGTTTTTTATTAATTTTGAAAACAAAAAATTATTAGATTGGCAAGTGTCAATTTTGAATAGAGTAATAATTATTCAATATATTCTTACAATTGAAAATTTTTCGTCTTATTTTTTTTTATATAATATTTTTTGAATCTCGAGGTAGAAAGTAAATTGTAAAATATAAACTAATTTGTTGAGTTGGAATTACAGACACATTTGAGATTATTACAATAGGAGTCAAAAATTTTTATAAATCTCTCAATCTTAAAATTTTTAGTACTTATTTTGTGCACTTGCTGTACACTGACAAAAAAAAATCTTGACTAGAGTGTAAATTTTATTGGCTCAAGAAAATATTAAGGAAGATTGAAAATTTCTTGAATGAAATCAAAGGTTATTGAGCCAAGATAATTTCTTTTTGCTCCAAAATAACTTTTGTTTTCCTTAAAACTTTCTAGGCGCAAGAAATTTGTTTTTTGTGTGTATGTATCTATGTATATACACTAGGGTGTGCCAAAATGTAACTTCCGTGGAGGTCCTTTTAAAATTGGAATTTTGAGTTCCGCTTTTACAGGGGCTGTGTTTGGGCATTTCCTAAGATATTCTGGGGGGAGAGGATTTATTCGATTTTCATAGAATTTTTAACAGCAGATTTAATTGGGTACTTTCGGCCAAATTTTGGATTTTTAGCGGAAATGCCCAAACTAAGCTTCTGCTAAAAAATTCTATGAAAATCGAATAAATCCTCTCCCCTCAAAATATCGCAGAAAATTCCCAAACACAGCTCCTGTTAAAAGCGGAGCTCAAAATTACAATTTTAAAAGGTCCTCCATGGAAGTTACATTTTGGCACACCCTACTATACACTAGGTTGTGCCAAAATTCAATTTTCGTGAAGAACCTTTTAAAATTGGAATTTTAATTTCGGTTTTTAAGGGGGAACACCACTGTGACGATCGAAAAAAAAGGGAATTTTTTTGACAGGGAAAATAAAGGAATTTGGACATCGGATTTTTTTATTTTATTAAGGGTACATTAAAGATTATTACCCTAAATTTTTATTAAAAATATTTAATTATTACAAAGTTATTAACAATCTCGTAGATCACTAGAAAAAATTTCCCTCTCCACAGTCGGTTCAATAAATTAAAAACTTATAAGAATGTAGTTATCGTCGCGAGTACGGAATTTTAAAAATCTTTATTTTAAAAAAAATGGCGACTGAAAATTTTTTCACTATTCTTACTGTTTTTGTTTTTGTTTTAACCCGGCTAAAATAATCTTTAAAATAAAAATTTTTTAAATTTCGTACGTGCGACGATAACTACATCCTTACTGATTAAAAAGCAATTTGGTTTTTTATTTTCAGATGATTCGATTTTGAGTTATCGAATCGATCATGGAGGGGGAAATTTTTTCTAGTGATCTACGAGATTGTTAATAACTTTGTAATAATTAAATATTTTTAATAAAAATTTAGGGTAATAATCTTTAATATACCCTTAATAAAATAAAAAAAAATCCGATCCCGAAATTCTTTTATTTTCCCTGTCAAAAAAATTCCCAAAAATCACCTCTTTTTTTCGATCGTCATAGTGGTATTCCCCCAAACCTTTATATTTTAATCATAAATAAATTAAATATTTACTGTTTGAATTTTTAAAATAACTTTACACTGAACACACATTATGATATGATAAACGACTTTGATGTATTGATGATTATTTAAATAAAAATTCACATAAATTATGTAAATATAAACTTAAATTAAAGTAGAATATTTATAACTAAACTATAAATGTTATAGATACGGCAGAGATGTTTTTTTAGCTTAAAGAATACTAAATACATTTATTAGATAACGTATAAGATTGTGCAGTGCAAGAGTATATTAAATTATCTTCTGAAAATAAAAATATTAACAAATAAACACTTTGAGTGTAAATAATAAATAATTGACATTGTGATTAATTAGAGTGAAAGTGACAGGAACACACATTGATTGAAATCCTAATAGATCTACACCTTTCATTAATGATAAATTTTATGGCCAAATTGAAAAAATTGAAAAATATAAATATTTTTAAAAGAAATCAAATCTTTGAATTTTCTAATGAAATAATTCCTTCAAAAATCATTCAAGATTAAAGTTTAATTTACAATAAACTTTTTCTTGCATCGAGATTTTATGAGTATTAATAACTACTAATTAAGACAAAACACCAATTTAATTAATGGTAATAAACATCTGTCTCAAATAAATTTCTCACAGTGTTTTAATAAATAGTTTATTGCATTTAAATAAATCCTATCAGTGAAAATTGTCCTTGCGTGTTAATTTTCTTATTGATTTTGATAATCAATTATTGTCACTGTAAATAATTATTGATACGCAAAAAATATCATACTTCTTTTTATTAATACAACATACATGAAAAAGTAAAAAATAACACGAATATACAATAAAAAAAAATACTTTTCTATAAAAAAATATTGGAACACATTTTGGAAGTAGCCTAAAAATAAAATAAAAAAGAAATACTATTAATTAGTAAATTCTCAAAACAAACTTTTCATTGGCATTGAGTCGTATAATAAGATTGCACATGTTCTTCATCTCCGGAAGTACATTAGTCATCTCATTTTAAAAAATTTTTACATTAGTTAATAATTAAGCTCTAAAAAATACTTAAATAATATAATATTTATAAACATATAAAATAAATATGTTTATAATAATCATATTAAATGATGTTTATCAAATTCATAGCCGTAGTAATCGGGACCCGCGGATACGTATTTTCCGACATAAACTGGCGCAGGAGCTGGATGATGATGAGCGACAGTATGATGATGAGGTGCCGGGTGCAAAGAAGGCTCAACTTTCTTAACAACAGCGTTGAAACCGTTGTGATCATCCGCTGTGTACTCGACGATCCTTACACTGCCGTCGGGCTCATTAACGCTGTAAGATCCGTGTACAACATCGCCGTCACGTATTTCATGTTGCGTTTTAACGTCTCCGGTATGTGGATCATGTACTCCGTAGTTGAAAGTATATTTTGGGTGTGACTTAATTAAAAAAAAAAATTTAATAATAATAATAATAATTTAATACATTATTGTTGCAGTTTTATGTTTTTCTTTTAAACAAATGAGAATTTCGAAAAAAACTCTTTGCTATACTGATAAAGAAAATTGACTTGACTCGAGAGCCAAACTCTTGAACCAAGAATACCATTTTGAAAATTAAGAAAATGATTTTCTTGAGTCAAGAGAATAAATTCTTGAAACAAGAAAATTTTCTTAGACCAAGAATTATTTCTTACCTCAAGAATTTATTCTCTTGACTCAAGAAAATCATTTTCTTAATTTTCAAAATGGTATTCTTGGTTCAAGAGTTTGGCTCTCGAGTTAAGTCAATTTTCTTTATCAGTATAGCAAAGAGTTTTTTTCGAAATTCTCATTTGTTTAAAAGAAAAACATAAAACTGCAACAATAATGTATTAAATTATTATTATTATTATTAAATTTTTTTTTTTAATTAAGTCACACCCAAAATATACTTTCAACTACGGAGTACATGATCCACATACCGGAGACGTTAAAACGCAACATGAAATACGTGACGGCGATGTTGTACACGGATCTTACAGCGTTAATGAGCCCGACGGCAGTGTAAGGATCGTCGAGTACACAGCGGATGATCACAACGGTTTCAACGCTGTTGTTAAGAAAGTTGAGCCTTCTTTGCACCCGGCACCTCATCATCATACTGTCGCTCATCATCATCCAGCTCCTGCGCCAGTTCATGTCGGAAAATACGTATCCGCGGGTCCCGATTACTACGGCTATGAATTTGATAAACATCATTTAATATGATTATTATAAACATATTTATTTTATATGTTTATAAATATTATATTATTTAAGTATTTTTTAGAGCTTAATTATTAACTAATGTAAAAATTTTTTAAAATGAGATGACTAATGTACTTCCGGAGATGAAGAACATGTGCAATCTTATTATACGACTCAATGCCAATGAAAAGTTTGTTTTGAGAATTTACTAATTAATAGTATTTCTTTTTTATTTTATTTTTAGGCTACTTCCAAAATGTGTTCCAATATTTTTTTATAGAAAAGTATTTTTTTTTATTGTATATTCGTGTTATTTTTTACTTTTTCATGTATGTTGTATTAATAAAAAGAAGTATGATATTTTTTGCGTATCAATAATTATTTACAGTGACAATAATTGATTATCAAAATCAATAAGAAAATTAACACGCAAGGACAATTTTCACTGATAGGATTTATTTAAATGCAATAAACTATTTATTAAAACACTGTGAGAAATTTATTTGAGACAGATGTTTATTACCATTAATTAAATTGGTGTTTTGTCTTAATTAGTAGTTATTAATACTCATAAAATCTCGATGCAAGAAAAAGTTTATTGTAAATTAAACTTTAATCTTGAATGATTTTTGAAGGAATTATTTCATTAGAAAATTCAAAGATTTGATTTCTTTTAAAAATATTTATATTTTTCAATTTTTTCAATTTGGCCATAAAATTGTAGAATGTAAATTGATAAATTTATCAAAAATAAAAATTCTTGGACTTAATTTCATTTATACAAGCACGCGCGTAGCGCGCTATTTAAATTTCTAGTGATGTTAATTTTTGCTCTACGTATTTTTTATTTAACCTGCTTCCAATACATTTTTAAAGCCAACGGTATACTTCAATACATTTTTTTTAAAGCCAATGATGTACTTTATTTTTCTCTTAAATAGTGGCTAAATTTTTTATGCCTGGAGGGAAATACAGGCTAAAGATTGGAGAAAAAAAATTGTTGTATTAGACTGGATAGCCAATTAACTGAAAAATCTAAAAAATTAATAATAATAAACTTTACACATTTTCTAACAAAAATTGTCGAAATAAAATTTTAGTTGCAGTAATTTCACTAAGATTTTCTCTGATGGTATGAGACCTCATACCGATAAAATATTATGGTGAAGGAATAATAACTATATCTCTTTATTAAATAATAATGATAATTTTAAAATAATTAAATTAATTCACAAGGAAAAGAGTAACTTTTTCTTTAATGTAATTTTAATTATAAAGACTTACATAGTAGTCATGATCCTCGCTATGATCGTGATGCTCAATAGGAGCGTGATGTGGGTGGAGATCGTGGTGATGAATATCGTGATGATTGACGGCGTGGAACGGAGCTGCTGAAACGGCGTGAATTGGGACTGAAACTGTCGGTAGAACGTGATGTCCTTCGTAATCGTTGCTTACTCCTTCGTAACCAGAGTAGTCAGGATAGAAATTACCATGCCCGCCGTTGTGTCCTATCAGCACTGCGCTACACATCCCTGACGCTAGTAACAAACTCAGTATCTGCAATTATCGGATTTTTATTATTTTTATTATTAGCGATTTATTGGGTAATTTTATTCTCAATGGGATAAAAATAAATGTCACAGTTTGTGTAAGCTGAGATTTATTTATGTTATTGAAAAGTCCGTAGTAAGATTGACGCGGAAATGAGTGAATGGGAAAGTATATGTGTTGAGACGCACTTCCTTGTCATTTATAATAGTAATAGTATATTTGTACTTTCGTTGTCAAGTTATTTTAGTTTCAAAGAGTTATACTTATATCTTTATACTCTTTTTATTTTTTTATGTATAGAGTCTCGCGAGTATTTTTAAATACTCATCACTTTCTCAGATAAATTAGTAAATAATCGATAGTGTGATTAATGATTATTATTTTAGTTTATTCAGGAATTTTTTTTTAACGAGTAATAATTTTTTATTGATTGAAATTTTTTTAATTTTTTTCTACACTGAAAAAAAAAATTCTTGACTGGAGGTTAAATTTTTTTGGCTTAAGAAAATATTGAAAATTTCTTGAATAAAGTCAAAAAAAAAGAAATTAATTCAGTTTTAATATAAAATTTTTTTAATTTTTTGTACACTGAAAAAAAATTCTCGACTGGAGGGTAAATTTTCTTGGCCCAAGAAAATATTGAAAATTTCTTGAATAAAGTCAAAATTTCTTGAACCAAGAAAATTTCTTCTTGCTCCTAAATAATTTTTGTTTTCCTTAAAATTTTGTTGATGCAAGAATTTTTTTTTTCTGTGTACGAAAATAGTTTGTTTAATAGCAAGCAATAAAAATTTTGAAAAATTAAAAGTTGTTACTTTTTTTTATGATTGAATATTTCCATTTTTTATCTGACTAAAATTCTTCGAGAAAATTTAATTTTATAATATAAGTACTGGAATTATGCAAAATCCGCGTGCTTGCGCTTGATAAAATTTAATTTTCTGATATGAACTCAATTAAAATTTTTCTTATTGACATAATTTAATAAATTTTTCTTAAAAAATTTTGATCAATTTAATGTCAATAAATAAGTTCAGTAATTTTCAAAATTCAAAAGTAAATTGCATTCTTTAGATTATTCAATCTTTTCCTTTTCAAATTCATGAATTTTTTAATCAAAAAATTTTTTTTAAATTTACATAAACAATCCTTGCAATTGTTTTAAAATAAAAAATTTTTAAATTGCATTTTTAATAAAAAATTTTGAGTATGAATTTTTGACTACTAATTCCAACATAAAATTTTTTTAATATCTTAAGAATTAATATTAAAATATAAATCATTAAGTACAACAAATAAAAATTTTCACATGAAAAATAAAAAATCACTTCATAAAAAAAAAAGCACTCGCGTACCTTAATCATGATTTACAAAACCTCTATAACTTAATTACAGAAAAAAAAAGTAGTAAAAAAAATAAAAAAACAAGAGTTGTTTCTATTTCACTGACGTACGAGGAGCAAGAAGACACTGATAGTCATCATCCCTGTCTGATGGTCTTATATCCATCTCCCACCGTAACTATTCGTTCCGGCTTGAAGACACACCATACCAGGTGGATACCCTCCTCCGTACCAGTACTTAGCAATGGACTAAGTACACACGACATAACATCCCGCGATTCTTCAGTAAACTCTTGTGTTGCTTCAAACTTCAAGGTTTACACTCTTTCTCCTCGTCCTCTCACGAGAAGATACATACGTAAATTTAATTCATTAATAAACCAGAGCACCTAAGCCCAAAAAGTAACACATTAGTCACGGATTTAAGTAACATTCGAAAGTTATTACTTATTTATTTTGAATAAATTATATTTTATCATGATTTCTTCTTCTTCATTACTCACTAGTTTTATTTTTTAATATCACATTCAACTATTTTTATCTAATTTACAAAATTAAGTCATTTATTTGAGTGGAGTTATATAAGAGAGTCTTTAATTTTTATTACCCTATTCAATTTATTTTTATCGATTTAGTAAATTATTTTTAAACGTTTTAATAAAATAAAAATTTATTGCCTCACGCAAGTGTTTTTTTAAAATTTTAGTTTTTAATTAAACCACATGTATTATTAATGATGACAACAATTAAATAACAAATATTAGTCATATGATTTTGTGTTACACCAGTGAATGTCCAATTGATATTGCAACCAGCAGAATTTTTATCAAATTTTGAATAAACATTACAAGGTGTTTTTTTGAGATGACAAAAAAATTTTTTTTTTAATTTTACTGCTCGTGCATTGTCGAAAAAATATTTACAGTGCAATTAAAAATAAAAAGATCAGGTTATAAACAGGTAAAATAAAAATTTATATAGCTTCATTACCATTGATCGATTAAAGAATTTGTGCGATCGTGTGTTTTTTGACAGAGATTTTCGACTATTAGAGTATTCAATTTCAAGTAATGTAAATATCGGAGTTAATTAATTAAAGAATCTTCATTTTACTCATTGATTGTCGTAACGGTGCAATGCACGCATAATTATTACAAAATAAATTTTTAGCTCATTAATTTCTTAAAATGTTTATTTTAATTTAAAGTTTATACTTTTCTTTTATTACATTGCAAAATTTTCAATTATTTGTTCATTTTTTCAATGATCTAAAGAATTTGCATATCCATGAAATAGTTAATGAAACATTTACATTGTGTGAAATTATTTTTTTTAATTGTTTAAAAAAAAATTATTTAAAAAAAAAAAAGTTTATTCCTAGCTGAAGAATTTTTATAAAATTTATGGTACAAAATTTTATTAAATTTATTGAATTTTATACAATTTTAATTTTTTCATTGTTACTGTGATAGGTATTTAATTTTTCTCACTATGTCCGTACTTGGGTTAATATGAAAAGTGGCTATACTAGGATATATATGCCTGAATATATTTAAATATGACTCGATACCCCCATGTCGATTCATATATGGTATAAGTATTATTCCGATCGGTTCATTAGTTTTTGCATCATCCCGTGTAAAAAAAAATCGTCTTAAAATTGTCGTTTGTTTAAGATCTTAAACGAGACACAAACCAAGACTTTTTTAAAACGTCAAAAAAAAAATTCCGAAAGCAGATTTTTTTTAATTTGGTTCTCAAATTTGAAAATTAATTTTTAGACGATTTTACGAATTTCTAACCGCTGCATTTTTAGTACGCTCTGTTTAAATTGAATTTGAAATTGTTGAATACTAAAATAATCTTCAAAATTTTTTTAAATATTTAAAAAAAAATCTTAAAATTGTCCGAAAATAAGCTTTCAACAATTTCAAAAGAACGTACTCAAAAATGTAGCGGTTAAAAAGTCGTAAAATTGTCTAAAAATTAATTTTCAAATTTGAGAACCAAATTAAAAAAATCCGCTCTCGGAATTTTTTTTTTTTGGCGTCTCAAAAAAGTCTAAAAATAGTTTTGGTTTGTGTCACTTTTAAGATCTTAAACAAACGTCAATTTTAAGACTACTTTTTTTTACACGGGATAAACGTCCAAAAAAACCGGCTCTCCATTCATTAGTAAGATAGATTGATAAATATGGCCATATATAATCAGATCAGACCATATATGGTTCGATATGAAAATTGGCCACATATGACCATATCAAAACATTTTATTACGAGATTTAGATTTCAGGAAAAAATTTTATTAATTTAATGAATATTATTATTTGAGTACTGTCTTTTTCTTTTTTTTTTCAAGAGTCATTAATTACAAGACATAATAATTTTCCTTTAAGTAAGTAACCTCTTTAATGAAAATAAAAAATTTCTTTGTAAAAATTCAGTTTTGTCATAAGTGAAATGTCCACATTATCAGGACAACAGGCATGACATCCTAATATGTAATGTAACATTTGCACCGATATATCGGCGGAACTACGGAGTTGAATATGAACATACATTTATTACCAAGTCCCAGGATTCATACATATAATGTGAATGCTATACGCTTAAACACATATATTTATATTTATATTTATATTTAAGTGTGGTAATAATGTTTCGTAAAAGTTGTTAAACATTTTACTAATGTAACGTCAACGACATAAAACTAGACAGCTGGTATAATATAATAACAAAAATAATAATCATAATATTCCACAAAATCTCGAAATATGTAAAGTGAGCTAATTAAAATAAAAAATTATAATTGATAAATAGTCCTAGAGTAAAACAATAAAATAAGATCATTTTAACAGATATATTATTTTAAGTAAATTAAGAAGTTATTTAATTAAATAAAATTATATGCAGACGATAATTTAGATTGAATAATTTAATAAAATAAAATTATTTACGGTAAAATATTTCGCAAGATCCGTGGGATTTGTACATCTGCCATTTAAAATCGAAGTGCACGGTCGGTATCTAGAGCATTCACTTTTATTTTGTTATTAAGTATTAGTATTGAAGAGCCGATATTATTATATATTCTGTGGATATGGATCAAGCAAATGAAAGCATTTCGATAAAGGGTTACGGTGTAGGTTTTCTTTACCGTAATACACTTGGATAATTTCTTATATTTATAAGTTTGTGTAATGGCTAACGATTGTAATCTAAAGGTTCCGACCATCTCGTGGAGAAAAGTCATGTCATAATATTTTCTTCTGTTGGATAACAATGTATATCTATGGAACTGTAACCGCACACGTGGTTTAATGATTTATTTTATTGCTGATGGAATTATTATTTAATAAATCTCACTTTTTATGTAATTTATCGCGGTACGGAAATCGGTTGCTTCAATAGTTATATTAGTTATTATTAAAATACATTTATTGGTTTGATAGACAATTAAATTTTTGACAAAATTTTCTCATTATAAATATTTTACTAAAAGTTTGAAGTATTAAAAAAAAATTTGGTAATTTGTAAAGAGTGCTTTACTATCATACCATTATTTAATATTATAACTTTCTGACATAAAAACATGACTAGGCGTTTTCGAGAGAAATTGAAAAATTAATAGGGGACGGGGGGGCAAAATGGGGTAGGGGTGGCAAAATGGGGTACCCCCAAAATTTCGTAAAAAAATTTTTTTTTCCAAAAAGCTCTTTTAGCTTTCTAAAATATATTTTAACGTCATTTCCTACAATTTCAGAGGAAAAAAATTTTTTTAATTAAAATACACAAAAAAATTTTATTTTTTTTATTTTTTTACATGAGGTAAAAGCCCCAATAGATGATCATGTACCAGTATATGATCACTCCATGTATTTGTATACCTATATTTGTGAATATGGATATACAAATACGTAGAGTGATCATATACTGGTACGTGATCATCTATTGGGGCGTTTACCTTACAGTAAAAAAATTATCGGCAAATTTAACACAAATATTTGTGTTACTGACTGTTTTTACACAAACTAATGTTAATTTTACATTATAGTGTGCTAAATCAATACATGAGAATATAAAATTCTACACACTAGAGTGTAATTTGCTACACAAAAATTTTTACACTTTGAACATTGACGAAAAATTTTTTACTATGCAGTTATTTTTATCGTCATTGTGCATCATAATAATTTGTTTTTTTTCACATCTAAGATTTTTTTTTCTAAATTTTCAAGTTCTCACTTTACAGATAAAAAAAAAAAAAAAAAAAAAAAAAAAACGGGAAGTCATTGGTTCCATGCCAGTTTTCGAAAATCATGTTCTAATCTGATCTCCACATTTTGAAGGTCCTAGGAAGTAGCTCTTAATATTCCTAAGAGGATTTCTATCAGGGTGTGTGTGTGTGTGTGTGTGTGTGTGTGTGTGTGTGTGTGTGTGTGTGTGTGTGTGTGTGTGTGTGTGTGTGTGTGTGTGTGTGTGTGTGTGTGTGTGTGTGTGTGTGTGTGTGTGTGTGTGTGTGTGTGTGTATGTAACCCTTTTATAACTTTTGAACAGCTTGACCGATTTGATCGCGGTTGGTGCCATTCGAAAGGGCTTGACCAAACTTAGAGTTCCTGAAAATTTGAACCGATTCGGACTGATAGATTTTAAGAAATGGCAAAAAAACTACAAAAAAAATTTTTTCGAAAAGTGGTTTTCTTAGAATAACTTTTAAACGGCTCGACCAATCAATTCCAAAAACTGATCAGCTTTTAACATCAAAAACCCGCGTCGAACGCCGCCAGTGCGGTCAAAGTCGGTTGATTCGTTCATGAGTTATCGTGAACGAAAGAAAACCGAAAAAAGTGTTTTTTCGGGATTACTCTGAAGTTTTCGATTTGATCAATTAAAACCTGAAAATTACTTATGAGGATGATACAACTGCGTCGAATGCCGCCAACCGCGTGAAAATCGGTTGATCCATTCAAAAGTTATTGCGACTTGAAAAATCAAAAAATAGTGTTCTACGAAACTTCTATCAGACTTTTGAGCTGAGAGAGCTCAAATGCATCAAAATATTATCTCTCTGAACTCAGTGAGCTCAAAATATCACAGAAATTATATTTTGAGCTCAAAAATCTCAAAAATGTCATAAGTACAATTTTAAGCGCTGAGGTATGGAATTAGCGGGAAGTTACAGGGATGGCCTTTAGGGTGAACCGTTTTCCTAATTTTTGTCGTGCTATTACTTTGAACTGCGTGAGAACTATGAGTTTAAAAATTTTTTCACCGAGAGTTCCAAAAACTATAGTTTTCAAGAGAACTCTTTCAGTAATTTTCTCAAGAGAACTCTTTTTTTTATCTTGATATTATTTTAACTCAAGCGAAACCCGTCAAAAATTATTACAAAGTTTTAAAATTTTTTTAACTACCTCAATTTTTGTTAGGAGTATATTGCTTCAACTAACAATATCTCTTTTTTGGGTGATTTGTTCCTCTCTTTGGGTTCTTTCGTAGACTTATCGATAAGAAAATGTTATTTTTTTCACGATATTTCAGATTCGGATGAAGAAAATTTTTTTTTTACTTTTTCAGGGAGTACCCCATTTTGCCCGCAAAAAAAAAAATTTTTTTTCTACGGCAACTTGAAATTTGATTATTTTTCTTTAATTACGACTGAAAACGAGAAAAATCATCGTATTTAAGTCCTGAAAATCATAACGATTTCTTAAGTACCCCATTTTGCCCCCCCCTCCCCTATATGATCGTAGATGATTTATCAACAATTTATAGCGTAATTTTCAATAATTTTATCTATAAACAAAATAGAAAACAAGATATTTATCCTGAGTAATCAGTGCCGTCAATTGACTGTTGGAATTGTTGTAAGCGCGATAACTATCTAATGACATTAGAAATTGGTCCAATTTTTTTTTTAATAATTGTCTAATTTTCTGAGGAAGAACTGTATTGAAAATGAATATCTACACAGAAAAAAAAATTTTCTTGAATCAAGTATATATTTTTGAAGAGCTCAATATTCTTGATTTGAGTAGAAAAATTCTTGATTTCAGAAAATTTTTCTTGATTTAAGAAAATTTTACTTAATTCAAGAATTTTTCGTCTTGATTCAAAACAATTACCCTCTTCAAAATTATATTCTTGGTTCAAGAATTTTTCTCTTGAATAAAGTTAATTTTTTTTTCTGTGTGAATGCGAAATTTTTTTAAAGTGAAACTTTATTTTCTTTCGCCACAAAATTTTTCGTTTAATTCTATTACACGGTCTAATATAACCCGTCTACTAAAAACTAGCAGAAATTCTCAACATTATTGATCTTGATAAAATCATTGTTCAGTCAATGCTTTATAGATCAAATTAAAGACGCAATTTTATCAGTCTTAAGATAAATTTTCAAGAAATAAGCTATCTTATTTCAATTAAATGTTCTTTAGAAATAAAACGACAGAAAATGCAATTTTTACTATCTTCAGAAAAATTCAAGTGGCTATTATTTCTAAACTTATCGACCGACTTAGCTTATCTTTGAACTTATTTGAGGTAATCGTCTGAGAAACATGTGTACTAAATTTCATTAAGATCCGTAAATAATTGTAAGCACAATCGCGGAAACATGCATTGAGTTGTCCATTAATTTACCAATTATCAAGTTAGGATTAAATACACAGAAAGCAAAATTCTTGGCTCAAGAAAATTTTCGAGTGACTGAAGGAAGACCGAAGTTGTGTTGGCCGAAGTAAAAATTTTTCTTGAAATTCTATTCTTGGTGGAAGTAATTTTTTCTTAATTCAAATTATCATAAATATTTGATACAGTGAATTTTTATATTTGATCAAGATTTTTAGATACTTTAAGTAAGCAGCGCTACCTATTTCAGCTGAGAAAAAAATTTTTTCACCTTGAGGAAATTTTTCTCTTGAATATTTGATGCCCATTTTATATTATCTTAGCGTGCAATTATACATATTGAACAAAAAAAATGATTCAATATTATTTAATCTTTCCATTTGACATGTTAATCAATAAAAATATTAACGAAAATTTACTTTTGTGGAGATATTTAATTTTTTGAAGCAAGAGAAAAATTTTCTCAAGACAAGAAAATGTATTTCTAACAAGAACTAAATTGTTTGTATCAAGAGGCTGAATTTTCTTAAAACAAGAAGATTTTCTCGACTTAAATAAATTTTCTTGGATCAAGATACGTATTTCTTGAAACAAGAAAATTAATTTGTTGGAATAAGTAAAATTTCTTGTATCAAAAAAAATTTTTTTTCGCTCAAGAAAATAATTAGGAAACAAAATATTTTCTTGGCTCAAGTAAACCTTTTTTTCTGTGTACGAGATTTTAATACCCTAAATTGATTAATTTTCTGAAATTTTTTAGTTGAATGTCACCAATCCAAAAAAAGTTGCATCGTAGTTTCATAAAAACACATAATGTTTTTTATTTATTTATTTACTCTTAAAAAAATTAATCACTTTATGAATTTAATAATCATTATGAAATTGTGAATTAAATTATTCATAGTAATTAGTTAAAAATAAATCAATATCATTTATAAATGGAATACTGTTCGCTTTTATTTATTTTTTCAAACGTTCAACTTTTATAATTTTTATCACTGAGAATAAATAAAATGAAATTCATTTGTTAATTGAATTTAAACAATCTCAACATTTGTATTCCAAACTTTCTTTGTAATCTTACAGTATATTTTAACTTGTATTCACCTTAGAAACCAACAATTAAAAAATAGTAAGACATTAAAGTAATTATAAAAAGTGCGATAACATTAAGTATTACATGACAATAAATTAAATAAAAATAAGAAATGTAATTAATTAAACAATAATCACGCATACGAAAGAACAAAAAGAAAATAAGAGAAAAGGAAAATGCTATTTATAAAAAGACAATAATGTATTGCAATTGCATATTGTCGCGGGTGTGGAAAGACTCTTTAAACTCTCACGCTCAACTTATATTATACATGACATGGTGAGTATGAGGTGAGCTCCATGAGAGTAAGTTTTGTACAAGAGATACAGAGGATCACAGCTAAACACGAATGTCTCTTTCTTATCCTCGATAGTCTTTAGTTTAGTACTTAAGTAGGGGAAGTGTGCTGCAACACTTACAGAAAGTAAACTTAACGCCTTGCAAAAAACTACCAACCATTAAAGAAAATTTTCTAAACTTATTTAATACATAAATTAATAATTAATAATTCACCAAAAATTCTAGCTTTTAATTATAATTAAATAATTCACTAAGATTTTTACATATTTGATTAAATTTTTTAATTTTCATTGAATTATATAAATTTAATAAAGCTTATGCATAATTTTTTCAATAGTAAATGCAAATTAGTTAATTAATAAAAAGATCGTTTTGTGCTGGGATCGAACCGAAGCTTTCTCAAATCGCAATAAGACTAACTCAGTAGATCTGCGCGAACTTGCTGCGCGTAGTTTTTAACCTACATGTGTCCGTAGAAATATTCTGCAAATAATTTGACAGCTGTTTGAAGTTAATATTTAATCATTTATAATGTTTTTAATTAAACAACAATAAAAGCACTTTTTTTTATGTTGATGAAGTTTAAGTCAATAATTAATAAATTAAAAGAATTTTCATGAAAAATAACTCTATTGTTTAATTATAGATTCGTAATTTGCGTTATCTATCATTTTCGTTTTTAGTAGATTTCATAGAAATCTAACTATTACATTGGTCCTCATGACGGAACTTTTGAAAAATTTCGATATATTTCGGCTCAGTTCATCGATCTGATTCAGAAAATACATATGGTTCAAAAGTTTGTATATATATATATTAGGGTGTGCCAAAATGTAACTTTCGTGAGGAACCTTTTAAAATTGGAATTTTGAGTTCCGCTTTAAACAGGGGCTGTGTTTGGGCATTTCCTGAGATATTTTGGGGTGAGACGATAAATTTGATTTTCATAGAATTTTTTAACAGAAGCTTAGTTTGGGCATTTCCGCTGAAAATTCAAAAATTGGTCGGAAGTGCCCAATTGAATCTCCTGTTAAAAATTCTATAAAAATCAAATAAATCCTCTCACCCCGAAATATCTCAGGAAATGCCTGAACACAGCCCCTGTTAAAAGCGGAACTCAAAATTTTAATTTTAAAAGGTTCCTCACGGAAGTTATATTTTGGCACACCCTAATATAGATATACATTTTGCATTGGTTTAATCGTTTTAAATCTTTTTTTTAAATAAGGATTGTCATCTTTATTTATTATTTGAATCACAACGCTTAAGTAACAAGTTTTGCCATTATAGTTATGCTTATTAAAATATCAAAAAAATTTATAATGTAAATATTCTGAAAAGTACAAGAAAAACTTTGAAAAATTATTGGAATTGGATAATTCTAAGAGTCGAACCTACACCTCCACAATTGTGGATAATAATTAAAATTTTCAATAACGTCGAATTAAAAAATTGGAAAGATCAAATTACTAATGATAAAAACTTAGTCAACAACTACTTTACCACCAGTAGTATGAAGTATATTACCATCAATGTACAGTTTACATGTAACTGAAAGGTTCAAGTATACACTGAGAACAAATAACAGGTAGGGGATCCGGAAGTTAAATGATAGAGCTTCCGACATATAGTCGTGACTTAGTTCACGATTATATGGTTAGGTTCGATTCCTGACTTAGTTTGATCTCAATGTTCGTTCAAAGATATTCCGGTACTTTTCAGTTAATTTACATTATAACTTTCGAATGTAATCTAATGAAAATGGTAAAAATTGTTACTAAAACGTTGGAATTGAAATTTTTAATAAAGATAATGTAAATGTTGAGGATTGGGAAGGCTTTACTATTAAAAACATTATGATTAACATTGTTTTTGCTGCTGCACTTGTGTTGTATGTAAAATATAAGCTGTAGAATACTGTAATAACAGTCAATACTCATACTAATATCTCATATCTATACAACTCATATTTGTACTCATAATGCTGATTGTGAGTGAATACTTGTTCCGCACTTGCACTTGAAGTTTTACTTTCCCGTCACCAGCGATATTACACGATACGACGCATGAAAGCAGCCGGGTTGAGCGCATACACAACATATAACAGCTGAGTTTCGAGTGTACGGGGAGAATAGAGAGAGGAAAGTATATAAAGGGCGAAAGAGACATGTCGAGTATGTGCGAGAATGGCAAAAGTATACATAAGTTTTATAATAAAGTACACGTGTATAAATATTGAATATAAAAGACAGACAGGATCAAGTTTAAGAAACTTTTTAATTAGAGATGAATTTAATGATAAAGATAATGATATAAACTCTGTGATATACTAATGATGTGAAAGAGAATAATGTCTAATAATTGAATTAATCAAAAAAACATTCTTTTTTATTCTGCTACTTTTTTTTTCTAATTCTGTCAAGGAAATTTTTTAATATAACAGAGAATATTTAAGTAGTCAGTCAGAGAGTTTTACATGTTTTAAATGAGAAGATATTTACATTTAATAAATATCTTTCTTACTTCCTAAATGGCCAAAAATTCTAAAACTTCGAGATTTATTAGTAAACGTTATTTTTTAACCGTAAAACAGAAAAAAAATTAAGAAAATCTATCGAAAAGTCGTTTTACGGAGGAAATACTACACAGAATAAAAAATTATTTGAACCAAGAAAATTATAAGCAAGACCGAAGTTATTTTGGAGCAAGAAGAAATTTTCTTGGCTTAAAAAAATTTAACTTCGTTCAAGAAATTTTCAATTTTCTTCAAGATTTTTTTGATTTGAAAAAATTTACACTTGACTCAAGACTTTCTTTCTTTCTGTGTATTTTCGTTTCTATTGCAGCGCTTCTTTTCTACTACGCAATTTACAATTTTCGATCTTAACTTCATCTTATCTCTATTCACGTTAAGGACGTTCATAGACAAGAAAAAGACACCGATAGGTTATGGCTATTGGTTTTTTTCTCACGTACTATAGCTGCCTCTCTTTATAGACTATCGCTCACTTACTTCTACTCACGTAAAATATCGAAAGTCACTAACTTCAAACATTTTTTATAAAGAAATGAATACCGCTCGTTTATGTTATTTTTGATAAAAAATATTAGATCTATCTTCAATTAATGATTCTCAGTTTTTTAAAACAATCCTAACAAAAGTACGATTGATATATAATAAAACGTTTGCTTGAACGTCGGTCAGCATAGGGTTTGTGTGTAAAATATACAAAGTTTAAATGCTACTATTTCAAAATTTAGTACCGCAAGGGTTATTTAAAAAAATTCTTGAGTATAGAGGATACTTATGAGTATAAGTACTCAAAATTTCAAAAAAATTTAAGGAAACGGTTTTTACACGCTTTTTATTAGCTTCACTTGTATGTTTGTATGTTTGTTTGTAACCGACTTCTTTGGGCGCGATTTTGACGCACTTTAAACGGCCAGATTTCGTTCAAACTTTGTAGATTTATCGAGGACCGATGACAATACACTAATTTGATAAAATTATTCCATTTTTCAATTTGCAAAATAAGATTTTTGTTAATTGATATAATTTTCATCTATAGTCGATAAGGCAGAAATTTTAATTTCCAACCATTATCTTTAGCCGATTTATCTAATATTAACAAATTTTCGAACACCAAAGAGAATTTTTAAGTCAACAAAGCATATAATAGTTTAAAAAAAACTAAAGAATCACGCTTATATAAATAAACCAAACTAAAAAGTAGAAAATAAATAATAGTTTAAAAAAACTAAAAAACA
>JZSA01002602.1:0-27045 GCA_000956155.1 Cotesia vestalis | reverse complement strand
TAATAATTTATCACTTATAACTGTCACCATCAAATCACTAGAGCTGATAATTATCTTCCATTAGTAAAATTTATAATAAATGATTTACATAAAAACTCAAAATACACATTAATTTTTCCAGTTAAAATAATACCTTCATAATAAACATCTGACGTAAAAAACCGTATGACGCAAGTTTGCGACTTCACGTCATTATACGAGATTACCAAGTCTTTTAGGATTTACATAAGGGTTAGGCTAGACGTATATAATACGATGTACGATAAATAAATATAATATCCGGAATGATCTGAAAAGTTGTTACGAACTTTCTAAAGCACCGATCGGATTAATTTGCAAAGGATTTTTCTACTCTCGAGTCTTTCAAGATTATAAGTTCATTAAGCGATTGTATATTCCGCATACAAATGGGCATATATCATGAAAGAACATCCCGCTGCTTTTATAATAATGATAATAATATAATAATAATGTAATGCGGCAATAAAGAGCTTAGATGAGTGTAGAGTATAAAGATAATAGTAATAGCAATAACGGCAAAAAAATTTATATAAAAATGCAGTGTCTTAAAACCTCAAGGACGTACTTTCTTGCAATAAGTAAAGTGTTTCCGGTGACTTCTGTTCGACAATTTTGTGGGTCTTTCGCACACACCACACACACGATAAAGATCCAATTGTTTTGTTAAGACAAAGAGGTACAACGTCCTCGTGATATAAAAACATTTTCATTAATTCTCTCATTCACTTGGCATTGAGTTTTTAAATTGTTTTGTTTTCTTTTATTTATTCATTTGTTTTGTTTACGAGTCAACTCTACGATTTATTTCTCGATACGAGTCGAGGTTTTTTATTACTTCATTTAATTTAACGCAAATTTTTAACTTCCCGTTAAGAAAATTGAAAATTTTTAAAAATCGGGAAGTTATTGTTTTTACCCCGTTTCCCAAAAATCGAGTTTTTATCAGATCTTGACGTTTCGAGGTCCTAGGAAACTTCCCTGACTATTCTCGCGATGGTCCCGTGCAAAAAAAATTCTGATTCAAAATGAATTTAAGATTAAAATTCATATTTTGACACAAATATGAATTAGTTTTGAGATCAATCCAAATTTGAAATTGATTTGTAAATAGAAATTTCGATCCTGCTTTAGAATATTATATAGAATATTTTATAGATAAAATTTATCCTAAATATTCTCAAGTCTTTATTAATATTTTAAAGCAGGATCGAAATTTCTATTTACAAATCAATTTCAAATTTGGATTTATCTCAAAACGAATTCATATTTGTGTCAAAATATGAATTTCAATCTTAAATTCATTTTGAATCAGAATTTTTTTTTGCACGGGGTGTATGGATGTATGTGTGTGTGTATGCGTTTATGTATGTAAACCTCTCATAACTTTTGAACGGCTTAGCCGATTTGATCGTGGTTGGTGTCATTTAAAAGGGCTTGACCAAACTCAGATTTTGAGTATAATTTGGACCGATTCCGACCAGTAAATTTTGAGAATTCTTAAAAAAACTACGAAAAAAAATTTTTTCAAATCAAGTTTTTTTTTTTAATAACTTTCAAACGGCTCGAGCGATCAATTCCAAAAACTAATCAGCTCTTAACATCAAAAAACCGCGTCGATTGCCACTAAGCTGGTCAAAATCGGTTGATTCGTTCGTGAGTTATCGTTGAGAAATCGAATAGAAGCGTTTTTTTCGGATTACACCGAAACTTCCGGTTTTATCAATTGGTGTTTAAAAATTTATCATAGAATTTGAAAAACTGCGTCGAATGCCGCTAACCGCGTGAAAATCAGTTCAATCATTCAAAAGTTGTTGCGATTTTAAAATTCAAAAAATAGTGTTTTTTGAGCTCTTCGAGTTCAAAAACGTAATAAGCGCAATTGTGAGCGCCTAATTACAAAAGTAGCGGGAAGTTGCAAGGAGGGCCTTCAGGGTCAACCGTTTTTCCTAATTTTTATTTTATTTAATTAACAAAATTCAACGTAATTAAATTGTTAATAGGTCAATAGTTTTTGACCGTTTGGTTTCACTTGATATAATTATGAAGCGATAAGAAAACTGAATACTGTAATTTTATTTTATATAGAATTGTGTTGTGTGTTTCATGATCATTGCGTCATGGATAAATGGATCGAGGTAGGTTACAGGAGAACAGAAGAAGAGTAAATAACCATTTCTCCTGCATTAGCTATACTACCAGTTCTGTTATGTTACAGCTTACTATCTGCTTTACTTTAGTTTCAACTATTATCTACTTTGAAACTTTTACAAACGTATATATCTATATTTATATACATTTAGATATAAAAGTTTCCGCAGTGTTCTTGATGATACAAACATCCTGAAGTAAATGTGAAACTTAAACTGGAAATAAGATATAAAACATTGCAATGAGATTTACTCAACATTAATTTGTAATTGCCGTGTGAAATTAAACTACCATTTTATTATTATATTGATTTGATAATTCTGTAATTAAAGTATTTTTTAGTTTTGATTTTTTTTTTATTTAAAATTAATAATAGTTATTAAAATTATTTGCAATCGAAATTACTTCAGTTTAAAATTTAGAAAATTGAAGAGAGTCATTACGTTATAAAAATTCAATGTGATTAATAAGGAAATGTTTTATATAATACAGAGAGGAATCATTTCTTTAAAGTTAAGATGAAACAGTTTTTAAATTTGCCGCCTTTCATCTAGCGTCGCTGATGGTAGCGTCTGACAATAATAATTACCGGTTTTAACAAAATTCTTGTTGTAATTATCTGAGTGGTTTTAGTAGTCATTTTTTGTAAAGTTATTTTTGGCATCAGTTTGAAACGGATAAAAAATCGATCGGGTTAATTTGTAAAGTATTATTGGAATCAGTCTGCTGAGGGCATTAAAAATCCATGAAATTCCCTTAGTTGCGCAAATTTACCCTATACAAGTGCGCACACTTAGCCCCAATACGGAGTAAGTGTGCGCACTTTAAATCATTCGGATTGACCCATTTTTTTCGAAATGTTAAGGTTTTTGACTTTATTTCATAACTAGCCGTTCCCGCCCGCTTCGCCGAACAAATGACATTATAGAATTTTTAAAAACGGATCACGGTTTGTTATAAGTGAAAATCATCCGCATAGGAGGCGCTATTTAAGTAACTAAAAAATTAGACAACGTGAAGTTCGTAATTAATTTCTTCCTCTGAAGTTACAATTAATTTTTTACTAAGGTTATAATTAATTTTTTAAGTGCATGCGAAAAACTAAAAAAGATTTAACCAACAAAGTGTTCAGATACCTATAATGCGCAGAATATGGACAGTTATTCATTTGAATTTTCTATATTATTGTTTTTAGTATTTTTGTATTTTTTTGTCGTTTTTTTATTTTTGTTTTTCAAAATTACATTAGTCGATGATCTAGGGGGATATGACCCTATCCCGATAATATCGAATCCTTGAATACCGACCGAGTTGCTCAACCTGCCTTACCGATTGCTGTACCGACTAATGCCAATCTCTGTGGTTAATGCAGGAGGATATCAATTTTTTAATGGTATTTGCAGTGTGTTTTGGGCATCAAATAGTTAGCATGCAATCTAATTATGTTATTGATGACTACAGTTAGTTTATTTTGTTAATCTGTATTACCGACTTATTTACTGACTGTAGTTTACATCCCTGGGAACATGAGTAGGTAAGGAAGATTAAGAATATGGTTTTAAAATTAAGATAGGACTAAATTATCATCGAATGATGTAATTATCAACGGTAGATAAAAAAAATCATCCTGCATTTCCGACATATAAAAATTACAGTCGGTACTTGAGTAGATAAAAAATATTGGGAACCCTGATAGCCACAGTTTCAGACCAACCAAGTTGGTGTCAGATAGTTGCCACCAACTTAGCGACAACTTGCGGTCAACTTCCAAATTTGTAATTGTTGGCGCCAAGTTGGCTACAAGTTTCTGTGAAAAAAGAGACCAATCTACTGCCGCAATATGTCGCCAAATTTCTTGAGAAACTTGTCGTCAACTTGGTGCGAAAGAGTTTCGAAAGCAATTTTTGCCGACAACTTGGTGAACAAGTTGACACCAACCGAGTTACTTTCCAAGAGTTGCCGCCAAGTTGGTGACAAGTTGCGGCAGTCGATTGTCAAAAAGTTGCGGCTAACTTGGCTATCAGGGTTTAAATTGTTCGGATCTGCTGCTAATTTCTTAAACCAAACTTACCTCCATCTCATACTATAAGTTCTTGTAGTCAAGTGATTGCAGATAAGTTAGCGACAAGTTATCGTCAAGTTAACGTCAAGTCCATAAATGCCCACCCTTATATGCAAGTTGACAATAAGGTAGTGCCGAATTTTAAAAACAAGTTAACTATAAGCTTACAATAAACTTGAATAGAAAATTTCGGTTACTTAACGGCAAGTGTTTCAGTAAAATTCGTTTAAGTAAACTTGACCATAACTTTACGATAAGTTGTAGATTACCACTTATTGCCAACCTACTTTTCGTCAAGTTATCTAAAATTTGCGGGACTAGGTAATCTGAAAGTTATGGTATGAGATGGCTATCAGGGTATAGTTATAGATTAAGATAAGGCTAAAATTATTGATTAATGATGTAATTATTATCAACGATAGATAAAAAAATTCTGAATTACCGACACAGATCATCTTTAAATGATCCGTTATCAGTAGGTAAAACAAAATGATTTACAGAAATTGACATCAGTCGGTACAGCAGTAGATAGGGTACATCGCGCAGCTCGGTCGGTATTGCAGGATGTGAAATTTTTTGGCGTCATATCCCTCTAGGTTATCTACTAACATCATTTATCAATTTTGAAACTAAACAATCAAGATTGAAAAATTTACATCAATTTTTCAAACATAAAAAAGATAATGTTAGCATGAACAAATGACTATAGTTGTTTCTAAAATAGAGGTGATGTTAAATCATGTTCCTCTTTTATGAGCTAGAAAACAAATAAACCAAGGATAAATGCCTGTCTTTTGTTTTATGGGAGCAAATAAACTAATAAACAAACAAATTAAGAAAACATGGCAAAGTGCTCATAGAATTTGGAAAATACATAGCCTATAACCTAGTTTGAATGCTTAAGGTAGTTGTCATAGTACATTATTATCAAAAAATGAGAGATTATACCCCGTACAAAAAAAATTTTGGTTCATGATGAATTTCCGGATGAACTTCAGATTGTGAAAAAAATATAAATTTCATGATGAATTTCATAATGAATTTCATCGTGAATTTCAGATGAAGTTCATGCTAAACTTGGAACGAACTATTTATAAAACTTATAATTTTCAACTAATAAAACAAATTATTAGAGTCAATGGTCGTAAAATATCTTTTTCAATTTACATTGACTTAACAGTCTTAAAAATTGAAATTTGACAGCTATTATTGAATAAATTTGTAAGTGCAAATTTAAACGAGATGTAAATCATTATTTTGAAATTCATCATGAATTTCAGGGCGAAGTCCAGCTGAATTTCATGATGAATTTGAAAGAAATTGTATTTAAAATTGAATTTTATTAATCTTTAAAATAATATTCGTAGTCAATTATATTGGAATTTTTAGTTTTACTTACACTGACTCAACATTATACGATTCTATAACTTCTATTTGGATTAATTTTTTGGAGAAAAAGAAATTCATGATGAATTTCGAAATATTATTTTACATATTGTGTTCTTTTACTCCAAACAGGTCAATCGACCTTCAAATTTTAAGGGTAATTGTACCATAATCATGTCCTTAATAAGTATACAAAAATTTATAATTTTCTGACGATATGCCTTAACCACGACAACTACCTTGACTTCAATATAAATTACAATTTATTGTATATTTTTGATTATCGTTGATTGATTTGTATGAAATATGACTTATTTTTCAAATTATAACTCATTGCAATCTTATAAATAATGAATTATTCTTTCATCATTTATTCGTGGTTTAATAAACATAAAAAAAATTAAACCACCATTCAATCCAATTTAATTTGAATAATTCATAAATATCATGAATTATAATGATACAAAACCCTGGCGTAAGCAAACAATTAATTAATAATTTTGTTTTACAGTAATTCCATCATTGATTACGACTGTTCAATTAATCACGCCAGCTTATAACATGAATATTATTTTTAAATGAATTAATTATAGAACGAATATTAGAAAAAATGAATTAGTTTTTTATCTATTTATAAACAGTCGCTTTGAAAGTTTAATTTTGTCCCAAAATAGATTTTTTGTTTTTAACCATCTGAAACGTCGCTAAATTGAATAAATATTTTTTTTCTATTAAGAGCACTTAAAATAGTAAGTATTTAAATCAATAAGTACCAGCGTTTGAACAATAATTAAAATACTCGAGATAACAGATGAAACACCTGGATTCGTGGTGAATAGTTTACTATTTTATCCTTTCTGACACGGTAAATATTAGATCAGATCATTTTTTTTTAGAACGAACTTATGTAATTTATTATGTGTGATAGCTATTAATAATTTTCATATTATAAAAATATAATGATCTGTGATATATTGCTAAAAAATTAAATATTAACGTTTTATATTTTTAACTTATAACAATTGATGGTTAATTTTTTTTGTCAAGCAATTTCAAGTTAAGTTAAATGTATTGCAATTTTAATAAAACCGAAAAATTTAATTTTTTAATTTTCAATTTCAATTCTTCAAATTTGTTAAAATATTCCAAGCTTATTACACACACAAAAATAAAAAGCTCACTTGAGCCAAGAAAATATTTTTCTTCCTAATTATTTTCTTGAGCGGAAAAAAAATTTTTTTTGACACAAGAAATTTCACTTATTTCAACAAAATTAATTCTCTTGATTCATGAAATACGTATCTTGATCCAAGAAAATTTATTTAAGTCAAGAAAATTTTCTTGTTTCGAGAAAATTCAGCCTCTTGATCCAAAAAATTTTTTTCTTGATAGAAGTAAATTTTTTTGTCGTGAAAAAATTTCTGTCTTGCTCCAAAAAATTAAATATCTCGATAGAAGTAGATTTTCATTAATATTTTTATTGATTAACATGTCAAATGGAAAGATCAATTAATATTGAATCATTTTTTTTTATTCAACATTTATAATTGCACGCTAAAATAATGTAAAATGGGTATCAAATATTCAAGAGAAAAATTTTCTCAAGGCAAGAAAAATTTTTTCTTAGCTGAAGTAGGATGCGCTGTTTCCCTAAAGCATTTAAAAATCTTGATCAAATATAAAAAATTATTGTATCAAGTATTTATGATAATTTGAATTAAGAAAAAATTACTTTCACCAAGAATAGAATTTTTAAAAAAATTTTTACTTCGGCCAACACAACTTCGGTCTTTCTTCAGGCACCCGAAAATTTTCTTGAGCCAAGAATTTTGCTTTCTGTGTATTTAATCCTAACTTGATAATTGGTAAATTAAGGGACAACCTTATGCATGTTGCCGCGATTTTGCTTATAATTATTAACGGATCTTAATGAAATTTAGTACACATGTTTTTTCAGACGATTATCTCAAATAAGTTCAAAGATGAGCTAAGTCGGTCAATAAGTTTAGAAATAATAGCCACTTAAATTTTTTTGAAGATAGTAAAAATTGCATTTTCTGTCTTTTTATTTCTAAAGAACATTTAATTGAAACAAGATAGCTTATTTCTTGAAAATTCATCTTAAGACTGATAAAATTGTGCTTCTTCTTTTATTTTATTTATTATTTTTTTTTTTTATTGGCTTCACTTATATGTATGTTTGTAACCGACTCCTTTGGATTTGATTTTGACCCACTTCAAACGGTCAGATTTCATTTAAATTTCGTAGACTTATCGAAGACCGATGACAAAAAGAAAAAAATATATTTTATTTTAAAAACCTCACTCTGAGGTATTTTTGAAGATCTTATCGAAATGATTAGTCTTCTACTTATATCTGTTAATAAAATATTTATAACTATTGACACCATGCACCCCACGCTTTTTTTTTTACAATGAAATATATTTTTTTCTTATTCACACTATTATTAATTTACATCTATGAAAATTTCCTTCACTATTCTTAATTCAAATTTATTAAAATTTATTTTCTATCTTTTAGTTTGGTTTTCTATAAAAAGCGTGTTTATTAGTTTTTTTCTAAACTATTCTTATTTTATTCGACAAGATTTACAACTTTTTCCGCATTCTTCAAGAATTATATTCACTTATTCATTGAAAATAAGTGATACTAAACATAACTCAGTCCTAGTATTGTTCTAAAGAAAATGACGATTTTTCTCAACACTTAGATTTCTATAATCTGAGAATATGAGTGCAAAAAATTTGCATATTACTCAGCTGTTTAAAAAAACTTTTTTCATCTGGATACGCTTCGTACTTTAGTCATTCTTTAATTTCCTCGTAAAACCTTCAATGCGGAATAAACTGAAGGAAAAAGATCATTCTTCTCATAAAAATGCAACGATTTAACTACCATCGTAAAACTATGGACTAAATTATTATATTATATTATGTTATGAAGAATAAGTTTTCAATGTCGATCATTACCATGAAAAACTGATGACAACACAAATGTGATGCGTGTGAACGTAGTAAGACGTTTGCTCCCATAATAGGCCACCGACTTAGTCATGAATACATCTTATAGATTAATCGGCTGTCGATTCAAATACCATCCGATATACTTTCGTAACAGCCCTTAGTGAAGATTTACTTGTATTCTCTTTGTAACAATATTTTTTATTTAAAACATTATTTATCAGAGTGATTATTTAATTTTTATTTAAACATTTTAATTAATCGATTTGAAGTGTATTGAATGTGTTTATTAAATGCACTTAAAATTTAAATGAAATCAGGATTATGTACACTGAAACAGAAATAAAGATAAACTTGACTTGAGAGGAAAAAATTTTAATTAATAAAATCATTTTAAAGAACATTTATAGTCAAAATTTATATAGTAATTCGGACGTATTGGACGTTGAAAACCTAAATTCAATATATTGAACGTTGAAAACATGTTTTGTAGATTGAACGTAAAAAAAATACTTCAAAATAAAAAAAAATTTTTTTTCTTCAATTTATTCTTTCAGTCAATTGAAAACGTTTATTTTACGTTTTCAACGTTCAATACGTCCGACGATTCATTATCATTTAAAACTACTCTAGACGCTTAACAGATGGCGTATGCCCCCGAAATTATTCGTGTTTAGAGAAGTGTCTCAGATGTGATATGGTTGAAAATTGGTTCATCTTAATGAAATTTAGTACACATGTTTTTTCAGACGATTATCTCAAATAAGTTCAAAGATGAGCTAAGTCGGTCAATAAGTTTAGAAATAATAGCCACTTAAATTTTTTTGAAGATAGTAAAAATTGCATTTTCTGTCTTTTTATTTCTAAAGAACATTTAATTGAAACAAGATAGCTTATTTCTTGAAAATTCATCTTAAGACTGATAAAATTGTGCTTCTTCTTTTATTTTATTTATTATTTTTTTTTTTTATTGGCTTCACTTATATGTATGTTTGTAACCGACTCCTTTGGATTTGATTTTGACCCACTTCAAACGGTCAGATTTCATTTAAATTTCGTAGACTTATCGAAGACCGATGACAAAAAGAAAAAAATATATTTTATTTTAAAAACCTCACTCTGAGGTATTTTTGAAGATCTTATCGAAATGATTAGTCTTCTACTTATATCTGTTAATAAAATATTTATAACTATTGACACCATGCACCCCACGCTTTTTTTTTTACAATGAAATATATTTTTTTCTTATTCACACTATTATTAATTTACATCTATGAAAATTTCCTTCACTATTCTTAATTCAAATTTATTAAAATTTATTTTCTATCTTTTAGTTTGGTTTTCTATAAAAAGCGTGTTTATTAGTTTTTTTCTAAACTATTCTTATTTTATTCGACAAGATTTACAACTTTTTCCGCATTCTTCAAGAATTATATTCACTTATTCATTGAAAATAAGTGATACTAAACATAACTCAGTCCTAGTATTGTTCTAAAGAAAATGACGATTTTTCTCAACACTTAGATTTCTATAATCTGAGAATATGAGTGCAAAAAATTTGCATATTACTCAGCTGTTTAAAAAAACTTTTTTCATCTGGATACGCTTCGTACTTTAGTCATTCTTTAATTTCCTCGTAAAACCTTCAATGCGGAATAAACTGAAGGAAAAAGATCATTCTTCTCATAAAAATGCAACGATTTAACTACCATCGTAAAACTATGGACTAAATTATTATATTATATTATGTTATGAAGAATAAGTTTTCAATGTCGATCATTACCATGAAAAACTGATGACAACACAAATGTGAAGCGTGTGAACGTAGTAAGACGTTTGCTCCCATAATAGGCCACCGACTTAGTCATGAATACATCTTATAGATTAATCGGCTGTCGATTCAAATACCATCCGATATACTTTCGTAACAGCCCTTAGTGAAGATTTACTTGTATTCTCTTTGTAACAATATTTTTTATTTAAAACATTATTTATCAGAGTGATTATTTAATTTTTATTTAAACATTTTAATTAATCGATTTGAAGTGTATTGAATGTGTTTATTAAATGCACTTAAAATTTAAATGAAATCAGGATTATGTACACTGAAACAGAAATAAAGATAAACTTGACTTGAGAGGAAAAAATTTTAATTAATAAAATCATTTTAAAGAACATTTATAGTCAAAATTTATATAGTAATTCGGACGTATTGGACGTTGAAAACCTAAATTCAATATATTGAACGTTGAAAACATGTTTTGTAGATTGAACGTAAAAAAAATACTTCAAAATAAAAAAAAATTTTTTTTCTTCAATTTATTCTTTCAGTCAATTGAAAACGTTTATTTTACGTTTTCAACGTTCAATACGTCCGACGATTCATTATCATTTAAAACTACTCTAGACGCTTAACAGATGGCGTATGCCCCCGAAATTATTCGTGTTTAGAGAAGTGTCTCAGATGTGATATGGTTGAAAATTGGTTCCTTTCTATAACATATTAATGATGTGCCAAAACACCCACAACTCCAAAATTTGTTCCAAAAAATTATTCACAAAAAATTGCATTTTTTATTCCATAAAATTCCTATATGTCAATTAAAAAAAAATTTTTTTTTTTTCATAATTTAATTGTTACAAAAATGATTAAAATTGTCAAATTTCTGCTAAATCAATTTTCATCACAATTAAATAGCTCAATATTAATTAATTATTTTTACTTTCGTTAAGAATATGAACTTTGTAATGTCAACCTCACTTCTTTAATATTGGCAGTTAGATTGTGTTTTTTTTTTGTTATTCATTTTAATATTAGCAGTTTTCAAAGTCAATTGCGTGTGACAAAAATAGTTTGAGTGTGCCAAGAATAATTTGTATGCGACAAATAAACTTGGCGCACTCAAATAACAGTTTCATTTATGAAAAAACTCACGCGTAATTTTAAAATCGGCAAATAGTTCTTTTTCAACCGCGAGCACCAAAATACTACTTTTTCCGCATGATTGACAAGAAAAGATTTTTAAAGAAAAAAAAAACTCCTATCTATAACCTATGTATTTTAATACGACTTCTCGGTATTAAAAGAAAAAAAACCAAATCTAACAATGATTGAAATTTTGTTTCCTTCCCGTGTAAAAAAAAAATTGTCCCAAAAATGTCCCAAGCTTGGGACATCCAAACGTGACACAATTTGGGACATTTTAGGGACAATTTTGGGACACCTTAGAAATAAACAGAAATTTAAAAATAGTGCATTTAAGTAATTTTACGTATTTTTTTGAAAATTTTCAGAATAATTATTCAATTTTACGACAATTTTAAACATTTATTAAATGATTTAAAAAAAAATTAATTTTTTACAGTTGTAAATTTGTCTAGGAATTGATGCATAAAACATTTATTGACCATTTTTGGGACAATTTAAGGACATTTCAAAAATATTTTTAGAACTTTTTTAAAATATTTTTAAGACAATTTTGAACGTTTTTTAAATGATTTTAAGAAAGGCAATTTATTTTTGCACGGTTATAGATTTATCCTAAGATTAATGGATAAAACTCTTTAGGACATTTTTGGGTCTTTTTTGGAACAAATTTGGGACATTCTTAAAACAACTTTGGAATAATTTTAGGACATTTTTGGGACATTTTCGGAACAAGCTGTGCAAAAATAAATTATTTTTTCTTAAATTATTTAATAAACGTTTAAAATTATAGTAAAATTGTCATAAAATTGAAGTATTCCGAAAATTTTCAAAAATATAATTTAAACTGACGACAAATTACTTAAATGCACCATTTTTTAATTTCTGGTTATTTCTACGATGTCCCAAAAATGTCCCAAATTTTTTCACGTTTGGATGTCTCAAGCTTGGGACATTTTTGGGACAATTTTTTTTTATACGGGTTCATTTACATTTTTGTACTTAAAAAATAAACAATTAATTAAAATGATTGAAAATAATTAAAAAACATGAAATTCGAATTTTTTTCAATAATTTCAATTCTTTTGTTTGTATATATAGATTTACAGTTAGCATGAAGTGACTGCTTCTCAATTCTTTTCAATCAGTATTTTAACCAAGGATTTATATTTGATTGATTTTCTAGCTACGATCAAAAATTTTTAATTACTTTAACTTAATTATTATTAAAGATAGAGAAAAAAATTTATCTTTGGAATTTATTTTTTCAGAGCTACCTAAAGTTTGTGCTTATAAAAATTTATCTGGAATACAAAACTTACTCTTCTTCAGTGAAGTTGATTTCATATTAATTCTATAACAAATTTAATTTAAAAACAATTTCACTTTCTAGCGACCATAAATTTAATTAAATCTTTTCAATAACTAAATTAATTTTACCAATGCATTTTAATTGAAAATTATCGATACTTGAACTGATTAAATAATTCCAATAAATAATTACATTTATCGTTTGCAAAACGTAATACCTCTAATATAATGGTACATTAATATTGTATCATTGAGGATAAATTAATATATATTGATTAATCATCGATACGAATAATCGTCAACAATAAAATGAAAAAAAAAACACTAGAATTATTAACAGACGTTCATCTGTAGCCAACCATGACATTTGCACGTGGATTTCTTTTATGGCTGACAAGGATACTGAAATATTAAGCTTGGTAATAGAATAGAAAACCATTGCTAAAGTTATAACATTGGCGAGTCCTTAGTCTCATTGAAAATTCACGTAACTAGTTATAACCTATAGACATAATGAATGAATGTACTTTATGAAGCAAACATCCAACATCGTTTTCTAGCTTATTTCCATTTAACATCAAAGCCTCTCAGCGTGAGTCTAATTTTCTCTCCAATACCACATAAACAAACCCACATTTATGCGCACACGCTTATAAATTTACACAGACATACACAGTGCCTCCCAGCACGTGGAACCGTAATAATCGAACTAGCTTTTATACAACTTTCCAAGTTACGTAGTCTAAATTAATTGTCACTTTTTTTAATTACTTAATAAACTTTATGCGCAGTTAATTGTTCTGTGCGATAACAATGTCATTTTATGATTTAATTACCTAGCAAAATTAGTAATATACGGACTTTGAAACTCTATCTATGCACTTTCAGTCAATTTAAATCTTGTTAAGTATAAAAAATTGTAATTATGTAAATATTTGTCGCTACTGTAATTATAGTCAGTAAAGTTGTGGAAATTAATAAAATTTTTTACAATAATCTTCAATTTACAAATTTATAAAAAATTTATTATTCTGTTTTTTTTCAGCAATTTTCTTGCCAAAAAATTTAATCTGTTCGTTTTATTTTTTTAAATGAAATATTGGTGGAGGATTTATGAAGCTTTATTACTTGGCAATGTTGCAAGGGCACAATTGTATTAATTGATTTTCAAAATTAATTATTTTATTTATTCCACTGACAACTTGACTGATTATAGAATAAAAGTTGTAGTAAGAGTATGTTTATTTTTTTATGAATTAATTTTGCAATATAAATTAAAAGTGAGCTTAAATATTATTACTTTTGGGATAAATTTGATAAATAAATTAAAGTAAAGTTTGATTTTTCATAAGAAACTTATTTAATTATATTATATTACGTGTATGAAGCTTGACATGCACGCTAGTTATGCGATGAAAGTAAAAAAATGTAAAAGAAATTTTATAATTTTTATACGAAAGTGTAATGCGAAAATTTGTTGCTTTTTTGTTACTGATTGGTTTCTCCAATTAGAATTTTGTTACTTGATTAGATTCTAAGCCATCATTAATAAAGTCGTTCAATGTTAGATTGAGTCAATGTTATCTTTACAGATGTAAAAATCTTACAGGAATTAATAAAAAAAAAAAAATATTAGCACACTTCTGTCCGTTCTTCAGTGTTTTAAAGATAAAAAAAAGTATTGTAAGCTTTAAAATCTATTCTAAATTTCAGTAAGAACTCTGAAAAGAAAAAAATTAAAAATGATCAATGACTTCTAAAATAATCTTATTTCGCAAAGAAACAGTACAATAAGGACAAATTTGTAAGGATTTTGAAGAATTCAAATTTCTGTCATTCCTAAATTATTTAATTTAAAAAAAATTCATAAGTATACAAATTAAAGCTTAGTTAATAAGCTTTCAGATGCAATTTATAAAAACTTGATAAGATATCGTGTTCAATTGTTATTGTATAGAAATACGGTAAAACTAAAAATTTTTGCGATTTAAAAAAATTTTTGAATTGCTGTCATTTCTAAACTACTCGAAAGATTTGACTTATCTTAGAACTTAACCTCAGAAATCGTCCAAAAAATGCGTATATTATACAATAAACAAATTTCTTGCACCAATAAAATTAAAAAAAAAAAAAAAAGTTATTTTGGAGCAAGAAGAAATTTTCTTAGCTCAAGAAACTTTGACTTCATTCAAGAAATTTTCAATCTTTCTTAATATTTTCTTGAGCCAAGAAAATTTACATTCCAGTCAAGAAATTTTTTTCAGTGTAACGTATACGTTTCTTTGGATGAAAATTAACTGAGCAGATATTTGATAATCTTGAGAATATTTGTAACAAATAAATGATGGCAAAAAAAAATTTTAACAAAAATTGACATCTAGAAATTTTAAAAAACTACAAATGCAATTTTTTAAAAATAATTTTTTGGAGCAAATTTATTTGTTAAAAAAAATTAAAAAATTGTCAATAATAGCTCCAAAACATCAACTTTTGAGCGCTCGGTCCGTAAAGGGACTCTTTTCTAGAGACCCTACTATACTGTATTTTTTTCACGGCCTAGGCCGTGAAGTCTTACCCCCTCCTTTTTTTACGAACTATTCGAGTACACCCAGGCAAAATTGAGAGAGATTGTAAAAAAAAAGTCACATTCTAGTGTACCGACCGATGATTTTGAATAAATTCTAAAGTTAGTTACTATTGAGTGGCGCTAATTATTTCTCTGCTGGCAGTTTTTTACGAAACAGACCTAATGTTAATAAAATAACAACCACTCTATAAATAAATATTAAAAAGACAATTAATATAAAATTAAGTTTTTTTGTCTTTGTGAACCTTCATCAAATTTAAATATGTCATTATTTGCCTACTATTCATCAAATGTTAAACTATTGGAGCGATGATAACAAAAAAATATTTTATATTATTTGGCGGTCTAGTGGCGATTTTGACAACGATTTTTTTTCGGTATTCGCTTTAATGTTTGTGACGTGAATGTTCGAAAGAGCTTAAATTTCCGTCCTCAGCTTCGCCTCGACGCTAACATTGCGCCCGTTTCGGCTTTTCCCGATACTACCCGGGAAAAACCGATTAGATCTGGCCAGATCTTTAAATTGTCTCTATCTGACGAGATCTGGCCAGATATAATCAGACCTGATCAGATCTTTAAGTTACCCAGGTAAAAAAGATTATATATAATTATATATACTCATACATAATTATTTATATACGAAAAATGGCCCTGTATAATTATATAGAATTATTTAAAAAAAAAAAAAAAAAAAAAAAAAAAAAATCGACACTCCTATATTAGGAAATAAAGATCAGTCATAGTCACAATTCACGACTCATGACCAATAATAGATAATAGATAGTTCATAATAAATATTAACTGAAGTTCCTTTTTGAATAGAGACATTTAAATAACTATATACAATTAGCAATATTAAAAACCCTCACTTTTACGCGCAATTCCGGCGCTTTCCCTGTCTACAGTATGTCTTAATGCATAACAACCATAACACGTGCAGTAAATAAGTGAATAACTATTACACATACATCTTCATCATATATAAAATATAGTACACAGTACATATATGCATTACGTAGCATGCTCTGTACAACACAATACCACACTACAGATACAGTATGCATGATACAACCCACTCTTTTGCTGGGCTATTATAATGTTAATACCACACATTTATCTGCATATAAGGATTTCTGCACACACCGGAATATAAAGATCCACCATATACATCAAGTATGTAAGCGAGATATAGATGAGACTTCGTCACGGGTCCTGGCCACGTGAACGTCTTGATCTTGTCTTTATTTGATAGAACCAGAAGCCAGTCTTCCGGTTAATTGACATGATGGATCAAAGAGAGTTTTATTGCAACAAAAATTTTTTATCAAAATTTAATTCCAGTGTTTTAATTTTCATTTTTTTCTTAGAAAATTTTGCTAATGAGAAATTATTGACATTGTTGCAGAATATTTGGAATAATCAATCAGCGTTGACGGAATTGAGAGGTCCTGTACGAGTGGTTCATCAATTTGTGAAAATGCCGGGGCAAATGGCGGAATTCTTCAATTATTCCACAAATCGAATGGAAACGGTATGCATACTTAAATTTTTTTTTTTTTTCCAAAAAAATTAATAATGATAAAAAAAATTAATGATGATAAAAATAACAAATTAAAAAAAAATTAAAAAAGTTGAAACATAAAATTGAAATTTAATTAAGAGGTCACGTGTTATGTTATAAAGTTGGGTATTTTTTTCATTGATGAGCATTTTATATGTACCGAACTTTTACAGTTTATATAAATGTATATGTATATAAACTGTTACGGTGAATCGATACGATACAAGATACAAGAAAATAAAACTGGTCATTGGAGCGAGTACCATGACCGGTAGACCCTCTACTGCCGGACCACGATCTCGATGATGATGATGATGATGATGATGACGGTGACAAGATCATGCGTAGGCCTATCATGTGTATCATTACTATGGCGCGTACGACTCGACCCACCAACCTCCTGAGCACAACCTGTTTCCTTTATTTTATTTATATATCTTGCATCACAGTTCCATAATATTATTTTATTTTATTTTATTTTAAATTGTAGAATGCGCATATCTTCTCTTATTATTTATTATTTACAAATATGGGTGTTTTTATTTTGCAGAATCATGTTAAGATTTATATTGATAGCGCTTCTGACGAGCTGCCGAGTGAATGGAAATACCGATAGTACAAATGAGCCGCATCATCGACAGAAACGAGTATTTTGGATTACCAATGATGGCAGAATAGCTCTACCACCTGGTACTATATTGACCATTACTCCTACGATTGCTTTACCTTTCGTACGTTATCCACCTCATGGATTTCTCAGTAATATGACTATAAGTCTTCCTTTTACAAGTATGTATTTTTTATTAGATCTATAAAAATAATAATAACACTGAAATTCGCATTTATTGATAAAATAAATTATCAGAATTAGAGAAATATATTTTATAAAAATTTTTTTCATTTTCTATTTAGATTTTTTTTTCACTAAGAAAATTATATAAAATTTTTTTATGTCTGATAATTTCTGTTTTATCAACAAGAACTATGTTAAAAAAGAAAAAATTTGGAAAACGGTTGACCTTAAAGGCCATCCCTGCAATTTCCCGCTAATTCCATACTTCCGCGTTCAAAATTACACTTATTACGTTTTTGAGCTTTTCGAAGTTAAAAATATAATTTTCGTGTTATTTTAAGCTCTCCGAGCTCAAAAGTCGTAGAAGTTTAATAAAACACTATTTTTTGAAATCTTATTCAAATCTCAATTTTTAAATGAATAAACCGATTTTCACGCGGTTGGTACACAGAAAAAAAAATTAACTTGATTCAAGACAAAAATTCTTGAATCAAGAATACAATTTTGAAGAGGGTAATTGTCTTGAATCAAGACAAAAAATTCTTGAACTAAGTAAAATTTCCTCAAATCAAGAAAAATTTTCTTAAATCAAGAATTTTTCTACTCAAATCAAGAATATTGAGCTCTTCAAAAATATATACTTGATTCAAGAACATCTTTTTTTCTGTGTATAACTCGAAATGAATTCAATTAAAAATTGGATATTTAATATTGATTGCATACGCTCTCTGCAGTTCTGTACTAGTTTCTTAGTTATAAAAAAAAACAACCAACCGTCAGAATCTTTAAAAAAACTGACAGTCTTTTAATGTATTTGTTGTGAGTTTAAAAAAAATTTTTGACCGTCTAATTATTTATAAATAACGGATTAAAGTTAAACAATTTATGAAAAAGTATATATATTTGCGGAGTCGGACAAAAAAAATTGTATGGGTTGCTTCTCCACGGGTTTAGTCTTGCGTAAAAATTGTGGATTACTTAGCTACAATCTCCCACACTTTTGCAGCGTGTATAATCTTTAATTATTCGACAATATTGTACCATGACAACTACCTTAAGAAAATAAAAAAAAAAATTTGTGATCGGCAAATTTTTTTTAAGTAAATTTTTGGAATTAAATTTAATATTTAATTTTTTAATGATAAAAATTAATTGAAAATAAATAAAGTACACCTCTCATTTCTTCCGATAAATTATCAATAGGTAACGGCATGTTATCCAGCAATGGGTTACAGTTTCGCAGCAGGAACAACCGACGGTCCAGGTTCATTTTCTTTCGCCCAAGGCACGACAACATCAAATCCCATGTGGAACGCAGTACGTAATTTCGTAGCTGCACCTACGGACGAGGATATAAAGTGTCATGGTGCTAAGCCAATACTTCTTGCAACTGGGAGGGTAAGTTTAACAGTTTGGTTCAGTAGTTTAATGTCAACCAAAAGGTCTTGTGTTCCCATACTCTCGACACAATAAAGGTCAATTCTCGAACCTAGATTACAATATTATGCACATATCAACACATGATATATTATATCCTATATCTCATACTCTACACTAGCAATCGGCACTCCTCTTCTCGTTACGATGTTCCCTTTTCACGTTATTTATCATTTTCATTTTAATTGCATCCTCACATCGATCTTGAATATTGGATAGATGCGATTACCGTATCAGTGGCAGCCACAGACTGTTTCCACTCACCTGGCGATGATAGGCGACTTGGTAATAGCTGGTGTTCCAGGCGAGTTTACTACCATGTCCGGCAGGAGAATGAGAGAAACTATAGCATCTACTGCTCAAGAGATCACTAAGGCGCAGCCGACTGTTGTCATCGCTGGACTTTGTAATACTTACAGCGATTACGTTGCAACTCCCGAAGAATATGAGGTATTTTTTTTTTATTTCATACACGGAAAAAAGTAAACTGTAATACATAACAGTCGATTTATAATAAGTAATGATCAACTGCTAAAAATTACCACTTCAAACAGTAAAATCATGATTTTACTATTCACATTGTAATATTTACAATTTAAACCTTACAATTTACTCTTTACATGGAAGAAAATACTATTTCAAACAGTAATATTCGCCATGTAAATGTCTAAAATGTTAAAGTATAGTAATTAAGAATTCAGACTTTAATATTTATCATTTCGTACCTAAAAAATGATGTTATGATATGTAAAAAGTATAGAATAAAGTTAGTAAATTTCTAATACAAGCAACGTCAATGTTTACAAAGTAAAATGGTAAATTTTAAACGTCAACGCTAAAAATCAAACTGTAATTATTGACTTGCTTAGATTGGTAAAATGTATATTTTAAAAGTATAATTTTTACTGTTTGGAATATTAAATTCTCCCAGAGTGAGACCCCCTTCTCTTTCATCTGAGTTCCCCTTCTCTTCATAATATGGACTATATATTGAAATGGCAATTTTTACTGTTTGAAACTGTAATTTTTAAAGATAAAAGAGTCGTTATTTACTATAGTGACAACTACTAATTAGTTATTTTGGATATTAAATTATAAATTGTGGCTTTTATACTTTCTACATTAAGTTCTGTAATATTTAAATTTTAGAAAACCCGATGTACGCTTTACTGTTTGAAACTATAAAAACTAACCGGAATCCGAGTGAATATTACAGTTTACTTTTTTCCGTGTACTAGAGTAGAACAAAAAAAAATTTACATATGAGGAGCTGATTTTCAAAAGAGAATCTTTTCATATTTTAAAAAAGCAGGTTTTTGAACTTTTAAATATTAATTACTTCGAGAATTATAAAGATTCCTAAATGAAAATCGAATTGTAGCTTTATAACCGATAGCACTTTAAAGCAAAATTAAAAAAGTTCGATAAAAATATTTAAAATTCAAGATAACCAGTTTTTTGTCTCGATTAATCAAAAATGAAAAGATACCCTTTTGAAAATCAGCTCCTCATTTAGATGAGGATATGGATATACAAATACAGTGGAAACTCTTTATAGCAAAACTCTATTTGATGAAAAGCTCGATGTAACGTAGAACATACCAAAGTTTGTTTTGTTTGCACCAAACAGGTACTTTTCCTGAGCCTAAATAATCAGATGCGAAGAGTACCTATAATCTTCTTTCTGTGTACTTGAAAATCATTGAATTTTTGATCAATTTTTTTATAGAATTCAATAATATTAATTACTATTTTTGATAGTGAATATTATGATCCTGATAGTTAATATTACTATCCTCATAGTAACTGTTATCGTAATTGTAATTGTTACTATAAAAAATGGTAACTGTTATCATAAAAAAATAACACTAACCATCTTTGCATTGAAAAATCTTTAAATCATCCTAGATGATTAGAGTTATAAATTTAGAATAATAAACTCAATCATTTAATTTTAAGTTATATCTTAAATTAATTTTGTTTTATTACTTAACAAAAAGATACAAAGATACGAAGGAGCTTCAACAATTTTCGGACCTCATACTTTGACTGTTTATTTACAACAATACAAAAAACTCATTACCGCTGCTGTCCATGTGAGTATTCATCTTCTTTATAAATGAAAATTCGGCTTTCATATATTTGTATAGTCAAAACTCTAGAACTAGTTGATGGATTAACTTGGAATTTTTCCACAACGTTGCATTTTAATAGAAGAGTGTTTTTATGAGCTTTTTATTTATAGTAAATTTTATACACTATTTACGATAAATAATATTTTTAAAACGAAAAATACGATTTAATAGCAAGCCAAACAAAAAAAAAAAAATAGAAAAAAATTCATTTTATCGCAATGAAATTCACGTTTTCTATTAAAACGTGTTTGGTTTTTTAAAGTACGATCTATTTTCAAGCTTTTTTTAATCTAATTAAAGACTAGAAGCGTTAAAATGTGGAATAAAAATAAAATTATCAAATCCAACTAGATAATAAATATAAATTCAATATCGCGTTACTAAAACCATAAGGGCGTATCTGAAAATAAACGCCCTTATGGCATTGCAGAATCAAAAGGGGGTATAAAATAGTATATTACGACCCTAGGCCAGAAAGTTGGATTTTCTGGCGCGTGGGATATAGATGCCGAGGCGAAGCCGAGGCATCTATATTCCATGCGTTAGAGCATCCAACTTTTTGGCCATGGGTTGTATACTATTTTTCTTGATCCCCATCCGAAAATACGGAAACACGCGGGGGCGGGGGGAGGCGCCGCCCGACTTTTGCAGAGCCGAGGCGAAGCCGAGGTTTTGCTGGTCGGGGCGGGCTTAAAAAAATATATCATCAATAATTTACAATTAGTTGCACGATCATTAAATCCTGAAATGAAAAATTGAGAATAAAAAACACATAAATTAACAAATTGTCTTGGTGCGGACAATTTCTTGAGCTTCTTCATCAAAATTCCTCAAAACCTCCTCCTCGTCCAAGGAATCATCAGATCATGAATCATCCATATCAATATTATTAGCACAACTGGCCATTAACACTTTCGCACTTTCACAACCTCCAAAAGTTTAACAAGCGAATGAATATACTAAACAGCATACTTGTGAATATAGCTATTGTACTAGCGAGCCAGAAAAAAAACGTAGTCCGCCAGAGCGCGCTGTAATTCAAGTAAGCCACAAAAATCGTACTTTCTGGAGCGAAGAGCTGCCAGAAAGTGCGTATTTTCGGGTAGGGGATCAAGAAAAAATTTTCTATACTGTCTTTTATTATCATTTCCATTACTGTTTAATTACTGTTATTATTACTATGTATTCATTTATATGTAAGATCCTTAGGGAGCCACGGCTTCAGGATCTAAAAATTTTGATAAATAAATAAATAAATAAGTTATCTGTTAGTTAATAATTTTTACAAATAATTTTGTGAATAATTAAATGAAAATATTTCCCACAAATAGATTGTAATTTTAATACTTTAGAATTTGAATAACGATCTCAATTCAGTGAAAAGTATTTTGGTCCCAGCAAACTTGTACATGCAAAAGTTTCAGTACTCATTGTTCAGTAAAAACTCGCAACATTTCATGTTGAATAAAACGTCAGCTGAACTTTCTCCAGTGACCTTAAAACCGGTACAAAGTTACCCGAACTGTAAAGAAAGTGCATCGTCCCCCTATAAGTAGTATCGTGTAAGATACATCCTTTTTTTTATTGACCGGTAAAAGATACTCATTAAAATCATTCATTATTTACGTATTTTCAACTTCATATTTGATTACTTTATCTCAAAAATTGCATAATGGATCATTTTTAAGGTTTAAATAAAAAATACTTTCTTTATATAATCTTATTTTTATTTATTTTATACAATCATAAATTTTTTAATATTTACACTTTTCTTAATGTTAGGCCCTTTTTTATGTTACAAATCAAAACTATTTTTTGTTGTCTAATTAAATAATTCAACAATTTTATGTACCTCAGTTTGCAGTTTTTTTTAACTGTTCAAAATTCTGTACATCCAACTTTATTTTTAATTTGACAAAAGTTATAAACTGTAAAGAATGCCTTCACTGTGATAAGTTTTTTGAAATAGTTATTTTTGATACTGATATTTAAAAGAAGAAATTTTTAGAAAATTTAGAAGAGTTTACACTAATTTCTCTCTTACCCTCTATTGGTCAAACGGAAGTATCTCTGTAATACTTGTACAACAAATCTTAAAACCCATTTTATAAATAAATAAATAAAAATTTTCCAAAAAAACGCTTCGCTCTTCGATAGATAATTAAATTATATATCGAAGAGCGAAGCGCTTTTTTCGAAAATTTATCTTATACATGAGCAAAACACGTTTGAAAATTAACTATCAACTGCTCTTGAAGGTATTATAATGTCACAATAAATTGTAAGTAATTAAATAAACTTCTATTGACTGATTTAAAGATATTTTTAAGAGCGTCCAAGCTTGTTTATTCAGAATTTTCAATTAACAATCACAAACTTTCCGCGTTAAAAAATTGTTATTTTATTGTGAAATGTTTGCAATTTATTTTTATCTGAATTTCGAAGATGATATTTTTTATTACTGTCAGAAGTTAAAGTTACCTAAATGAAATTTGATGATAAGAAATTTCAAATCAAATTATTGTGAATTAACATTTATAATACGATTTAAATGTGAAAAAAAATTTTTTTTTAATTGTACCGTTGAAATCATGGCAATCGTGAAAAAATATCCCATGGCATAATTTTACCGTCTATTGGTAAGTGAAATAATAATAATTAATTAATGTTCTTGTCATAAATTTTGTACATCAAAAATAGTACAAATCATTTTTAGTGAGAAAATTCTTTCTTTGTACTATAAATAAATTATAAATAAACAAAATTTTGCTTTATTAAATAATGAATTTTCTTAAATTGCACTGTAATTTTTTAACTATTGACGTTTTTAAAGATATAAGCTCATCCCGATGCTACACTCATCAAGAGCTTTTATTTGAGTACCCACATGCATTTTGATATGTTTTTCATATATGCATATATATAAAATATATAAATATATGAAAAATTGATGTGAGTACTTAAATGAAAGGTCTAATTATTGAACGTTCTGAATTGATTTTTTTTTATTTATAATTAAAAATTTACTTTGTCATTCATGAAAAATTTAATTAAGAAATTAAATACAAATATTTCTCACTTTTAAATTAACATATTAAATATTTACAGTATTATTTTTAATATTAATCAATGATATGTTATAATTCTATTGATATTTCAATAAATGTTGAAAATTTTTGGTATGTCTATTGCCATATATTTTATTAGTTTAACTACTGCTCCTGCAGTGTTCAACTACTGCGGCTTATCAGAATTGATTGTTCAACTACTAGTCCTTTCATAGTCCATTTTTAAAACGTTGTAAAAATATAAATAATCAATTATCTTTGTTATTTTACGCTTCAATAAATTCAAAATTGGTTATATTTTCATGAAAATTACTAATTTGAACTAATAATTACATCTTTATATATTAAAAGTAGGGTCAAATAAGTTTTACTTTGAAATCTGTTCAACTACTGGGTACTTTACCTTACCTATTTTTTGAGTTTATTATTAATTATAGATCAGAGTAAATAATAAATGTTACGGGTGATGAAAAATATCACACCACAACTTAATTTATCTGAAAAAATATTTATTTAAGTAAAAAAAAAAAATGTTGAATTCATTTTTTATCTACTCTTAAGTTTCTTATAATTTTAATAATTCCAAAATTTATCATTAAAAATATAAATAATTTAAAAATGAAAAAAATACGATTTTTTTCTTACTCTGACATATAATTGATAATAAACCGAAAAAATAGGATACGCCCTTATGACTTTAAAAAAATTTTTTTTTAAAACCACAAGGGCGTATATTAAAAAATTTTTTTTTTCGTTTTTTCCATAGATTTTAATTTTTTTACTATTTTTACATCAATTGGAGCAAAAAAAATTTTTTTTCATACGCCCTCTTGGTTCTGCAATGCCATAAGGGCATATATTTTGAGATACGCCCTTATAGTTTTAGTAACGTGATATTAGAACGTAGTTATTACATGTAAAATGAGTAACATCATTAAAAGCTTTTTTTTCCGACCCAAATAAGATTCATAAATCATGCAGGTTGTTAAATGTTATAAATGTTCCTAAAATTTCTTTTTCATAACACCAAACTTCTAACTTGTTTTTTTAAAATGAATTATTAAAATTTCATTGATTTATTTTTATTTTTTTTGAAACAATTTCTAGTTGGAATACTTAGTAAATAGAATTAGGAAATTTTATTTTTTCATAATGCAGTTAAAATTATTTTAATTACAATGAAATCTTAAAAATTGAATAAGTATTAAATTTGTTTTCATTTTCATTTTTTGAAGAAAAAAAAAGTAGACCCTGGTCCATTTCCGAGAGATCTCACCTCGGAAAATCTCATAACCCTGCAAACTCCAGTGGTGTATGATACAGCAAAATGGGGAAAACACTACGGCGATTGTATCAAACAGCCGGATAAAATAGTTAATCCCGGTGAAACTGTGTCTGCCATTTTTGTAAGTATATTTTTTATCTTTCTATTTTTATTTTCTGTTTTATTCAATTTAATCGTCATTCCGGTGGTCGAATTCGTTTAGTTACGGACTTGAGATTGAGATAATTGGCAATAAATGTTCGAAAATCGATACTGCAACTAATTGTCGCCGGAATATGAGAAATTCCAAAGTTAAATTAACATTCAACAGTTTCAAAGAAATTAAAAAACTCAACAGTTTCAAATATAAATTCCTTTCGATACTTGAAAAATAAAAATGCTAACAATAATCTTGTGCGCTCAACTACTTCCCAATAATTAAATATTATTAAACAATAGTGAGACTAGAAAAAAAAAAAAAAACTAGGAACAAATGATCAAATAATTGGAGAATTGCATAAGAATAATACTGTAATACACATAAATGTTGCATATAATTTAGTTGCACAATTGTCTTCCGAGCAATTTCATTCAACGCGTGATAATAATGTTACACATTACTGTGTATCATATCTGTATAAAGTATACATTTAAACGCACTCTGGTGAATTACTTTTATAGATATTACCAAATATGATTATGATTATTAAAATTTACTATCTCAGTTCATATAAATTTAATAACAATATTTAAATGTATATACACTTGCTTGAATTACAAACGAGACTATCAATCTTGCTCGCCTCGCTGGGCGCCAATTTGAGAATTTATTCGTTACTAGCTTTCACGTTTACTTTTAAAAGCTGTTTTTTAAAAATTGAATTTTTGTTATCATCACTTAAGAAAAATTTTTTTGGATATGGTTATACTGAAAAAGAAAATTGACTTAAATCAAGAGGAAAATTTTTGATCCAAAAAAAAAAATTTGGAAGAGTTTCATTGTCTTGAATCGAGATGAAAAATTCTTGAATTTAATAAAATTTGCTTAAGATAAGAATAATTTCTTAGTTTAAGAATTTTTCGACTTGAATCAAGAAGATGAAATTCTGCAAAATTATTTACTTGATTCGTTATTTTTTTTTTCTGTATATATATATATATATACAATCGTGGTCATTAATTTAAGTATGTTTTTAATATTACTGGAAAATAGCCGTTTGTAAAATATAATGTTTATTAACTCTAGATTTGGAAATCAGCTGATAATGTCATTTGTAAAATTAGTTGCAAATAAAAAATAATATTAATGAAATTAGCGAAATTTAAATTTCACCAAATATAAATTCAGTCATTTAAAAAATAGC
>JZSA01002601.1:0-16767 GCA_000956155.1 Cotesia vestalis | reverse complement strand
ATTTATAAAATTAGTCGCAAATAAAAAATGATATTAATGAAATTAGCGAAATGGAAATTTCACCAAATATAAATTCAGTCATTTAAAAAATAGCAAAAAACAAAAATCTGTAGCTACGTGAATTTAGCCAATTCTTACTGCAGAAACTTGTAAAATTAGCCGATTGTAAACTTTGTGAAATGTAAAATTAGCCGTTTCTAAATCTCTCGTAATTCTTTAACGGATCGACGGATTAAAAAATGACTTAATTCATCTAAAAGGACTTCCATAAATTTAGCTTTTCTGAAAATTAGAGCAGATTCGATTGACTCATTCAAAAGTTATAAGAAGTTTAAAAATGGCTAATTTTACAATTCGTAAAATTTACAATCGGCTAATTTTATAAGTTTCTGCAGTAATAATTTGCTAAATTCACGTTGCCACAGATTTATGTTTTTCGCTATTTTATAAATGACTGAATTTATATTTGGTGAAATTTCCATTTCGCTAATTTCATTAATATCATTTTTTATTTGCGACTAATTTTATAAATAACATTATCAACTAATTTTCAAATTTATAGTTTATAAACGTTCGAGTTTACAAATGGCTATGTTCCAGTAAACTTAAAAACATACTTAAATTAATGACCATATATATATATATATATATATATATATATATATATATATACAAATGCCTAGATTGGCTCATATATGGCCATATTAGGCTACATATGGTAATAATAATTTATTTTTTACTTTTTAGTTTGGTTTATTGATAAAAGTGTGATTTTTTAGTTTTTTTTAAACTATTATTTGTTTTGTTGAATTAAAAATTCTCTTTGGTGTTCAAAAATTTGTTAACATTAGATAAATCGATTAAAAATAATGGTTGGAAATTAAAATTCCTGCTTTACCGACAATAGAGAAATTTATAAAAATTTAAAATTAAAATTCTTGCCTTATCGACTGTAGATAAAAATTATATAAATTAACAAAAATCTTATTTTGAAAATTGAAAAATGGTATAATTTTATCAAATTAGTGTATTGTCATCGGTCCTCGATAAATCTACAAAGTTTGAACGAAATCTGGCCGTTTAAAGTGCGTCAAAATCGCGCTCAAAGAAGTCGGTTACAAACATACAAACATACAAACATACAAGCATACAAACAAGTGAAGCTAATAAAAAGCGTGTAAAAACAAATCGAGTTACTTATGCTAAACGGACGCATCTCAACATCTTAGCCTTTTTGGCTCTACAGAGCCAAAAGGGTGAAAAGAAAAAATGTTTTTCACTCCAACCAACCCGAAAATGTTTATAACATTTAGATCTGTAAGAAAAGTAAATAAAAAAATTTTTTTGTGCACGCCCTTTTGGCTTTAAGACAAAAAAATTCTAAAGCCGAAAGGGCGTATCATTTTTTCTTAATTATTATTGATTATCAGCCTTGAAAAAAAAAAAAAGTTATAACACTGGTAAAAATAATTACTCTTTTATTCATTTTATTTGGAGAGAATATATATTTGATTAAGGAAGAAATTAAAATATCAATTTAGCTAGGCACTAATTCGGTGCCGTCTCCATTATAATTATCTTTTGCTTCTGAATGTAAAAAATAATAAATATACATTGCTCGTAAATCTAAATTTTGAACGAATGCTTTAAACTGGTATGATTTTGTAATTTGTACGATCAATCATGAAGCTTTATTTGGATCCATCCGGCCAAATTTTGAAATTTCAGCGGAAATGCCCAAACAAATCTATTGTTACAAAATTTTCTGAATATCAAGTAAGTTCTTTACGCTCAAAATATGTTAGGAAATGCCCAAACACAACTTCTTTTAAAAGCGAAACCCAAAATTCCAATTTTGAGAGGTTCATCATCGAAGTTACATTTTGGAATATCCTAGTATGCAATCAATGTTAAATATCCAATTTTTAATTGAATTCATCTCGGGTTATAGATGGTCAATCGACTTCAAATTTTTAGGGTAATTGTATCGTCATATCCTTAATAAGTATACAAAAATTTAGAATTTTCTGGTTGGTAAAGGCTTACCGCCTTAACCACAACAAGTACCTTAATTTAAATTGTGTTAATAAATTGAACAACTCATATGTTTGAATCCACCTAAACATGAAATGAAAAAAACTTTTTGGGCTTTTATAGAACTTGTAAAAATTTATTTTACAAAATATTTAAGAAAATTCAATGTTCTGTTTGACGATCAAATAATCCTCGACCCAGATCTTAAGAAGACTACGTCCTACAATTACATGAAATTTTTTGTTAAGTGAAAAAAAAAACGGAGAAAAAAATAGATAAAAAATCTAGAACCGATGCAGTCCATTAGACATGCTGGAAAGTACCTACCGCGACCCCATAAACTCGGATTATCGTCATTTTATCCTTGGAGGATTCATATAATACTACATAGTTATTGGATTTATCTCAAAGTTCACTATCTACTAAAATATTATTTTTTATGTAATAAGTTATAATATCATAATCTCCTTAAATATAATGATATAGTTACATGTTAGTCCTTAAAAAATTTCTTAAAGTAATCGATATTTAAAATTTCATTAAAATATAAAAAATCAATGACCGACTTTTTAACAATAAAAAAAACTTTTAGGTTTCAGGACATCCAAGGAACAATTTAATGACTGGTCGCACTTTTTTGACCATTGAGAGACTGGAGAACAATACTTGGATTGAAGTTGCGACGGATGCTGATTGGGAAACAAAGTAATTTTTATTTATTATCATTTTAAGGACATTCATGCGCTACACTAGAATCGAATGAGTACTAAATTTTTATGAAATTTATTGGGGTCTTAGAAAAAATTTCATAGCTTATCAATAATCGTATAATGATTAATATATATATTTTTTTATTTTTTGGAAACACTTTTTAGACATACTTATGTTTAAAAAAAAATCATTAAATATAAGTCGTTGATTTACAATCCATTTTTATTGTTACTCCAAAAAGCAAGAAGAAATTTTCTTGGCTCAAGAAATTTTGACTTCATTCAATAAATTTTCAATCTTTTTTAATATTTCATTGAGCGAAGAAGATTTACCCTCCAGTCAAGAATTTTTTTTTTAATGTAGCAACCTGCAGTCATTAACGACTACCGAGAATTACTAATTATGACTACGAAAACTTTAGTTTAATGATTTTTTCATAATTTTAATTATACTATACATAGTTTAGGTACTTTTTAAATAAATTTTAAAAATCACAAGTGCTATGACAGGATGAATTACAAATAATTAAAACAAAGCAAATAAATAAATAAATGACGTTCATAGCGAAATTCGAATCTATTTACAATAATCAATTAACTTCCGAGTCGAAATTTGAATCGTAGATTCAACGTATTAAACCTTCAAATTGTAGGTTGAGCGTATTTAGACGTTGAAAACGTAGGATCAACGTATTGAACGTTAAAATCGTCATTTGAACGTATCCAACAAATTATAAATGTGAAGAGAACCGATAATGGGTTAAATAAGTAATATTAAAACTACTCAAATAACTACACATGCTTGAATCGTAAATAGACAAAAAAAAATTTTTTTTCAATTCTGTTAGAGAGATTTTACATTTCTTAGCTTAAATTTACCAATTTTTTTTGACGGAAATGCTTTATCGAAATTTTTTACCCTCAGAATGGTTTCCAAAATTATGTAAAATTTTATGAAATATCGTTCATACGATTTTATACCAAAAATGGCCTCATAAATCTGTATACAAAATGATAACTTTTTGTACAATTTTATCAAATTTTGTATCACTGGATTTTTACAAGAAAAAAAAATAAAATTTTTAACTTCCCGCTAAAAAAATTAAAAATGTGTACCCAAACGTCACAAAAAAAAAATGATTGACTTTTTGGGAGATTTTATTTAACAAGAAGTCAGAAATTTATAATTGTCAACTCAAATTTATCAAAACATTAACAAAAAAAAAATTTGTGCCGCTTAGGTAGTTATTTGAGTAGTTTTAATGTCACTATTTTCACCCATTATTGATTCTCTTCACATCAACAGATTCGGTAGAATCTGTCGCCAAGTTCCGTTCTCAAGCCAGACTACCGAGTGTGTATATACCGTAAACAGAACAGTTTTTTGAGGTTACAAATTTTTTTTCAAATTTGATTTGATTTTTTTTTTATATAATATTTTATAATAGTAGTTCGTGCTTTCTATTACGCGTATTACTTGATTATTATCGATTATCTTTATAATTTCTATTTAAAATTATTAAAAATAATCAGCACAAACTATAGCGACCCAGATTTTTAGATTTTAACTTTTTTCTTATGTAAAAAGCGGACGGCCAGAGACTAAATAATATAAGGATGCATGCTAATCTTACAATAGATGAGAAACTACAGTGAAAAAAAGATATTTGACAGCTTGCAATTACACACGCCAGGCGGCGCAAGAATAACTTTTACATGAACTATAGCTTGAAGGGGATAGTTTGCCACCGGGAATGCATTGAATTAAAATTGTCAATTTTTATTATAATTACAAAAAATACTGAAATCCGAACAAAAACAGTTTCACTGTAAAAAAATCGCGCCAAGTCCACGTTCATAAGACTATTAAGAAAAAAAAAATTTTATTTCTTTACAAAAAAATACAAAATGAAAAATTAAAAAATCCAAGTAACCGATATGGTTGCATATGATTTTCGGAAATTAAAAAAAATTTTGTTGTAAATTTAAAAATTAAAAGAAACAATTTTGAAACGTATTTAGTGTGCGTGGTTACGAAATATTTTATTTTTTTGAAATTCCTAAAATCTATCTACTAGGACTTTTAAAAAAAATTGAAGTACACAATGACGCACACCAAGTACGTTCCAAAATTGTTTCTTTTAATTCAAATTAATAAAAAACAAATTTTCATAAAAAGTTGACATTTAAAAATTAAAATTGAATAAATAATAATAATAATAATAATAATAATAATAATAATAATAATAACCTCAGAAAAGGTTTTTTTTTTCAAAATTTGGATTTTTAAAAAATAAATTATTATTTTCTAAATTCAGCTTGGTTCACATATTTTCACTACAAAAAGTTTTAAAATGTATAAGAATCGTAGGTATTTGTTTAGTTTCACGATGTTAAAAGTAAACAATAGTTGTCGCAATTTAAATGTTAACTTAAATTTTGCTCTGGTACAAAATCATCAATAAAATTCATTCACTTGGTCTATCAATTTTTGGTGATTTTTTTCGCATTTTATGGATAAAAGTAAACAAGTTAAAAAAAAATCTTCGAAAATATTAATTTTTTTATATTTAAAAAAATGTTTTTTTCAATCCAACAATTGAAGTTTTGTATGTTTTTTTATTATTCTAAAATTGAAAATTTTCAGAACTGTTTTTTCTCCAAAAATTAAAATTTTTCAAAAAATTTTTGCATTTTAGATTTACTCCAATAAAGAAAAACATTTTATAAGTAGAAAAAAAATTTTTCAACAACATTAATTTTTTGATATTTTTCGGCTCAAATTGTATTCAAAATCTAAGTTTGGCCAAGCTCTTTCAAATGGCGTCACCCGCGATGAAATTGGTCAAACCGTTCAACACACACACATACACACACCACCGTAAAAACCATCAGGGAAGCTTTCTAGGACCTCAAAACGGGTTAGGACGTCAGTAGTATTAGGAACAAGTCAAGTTGAAATCACGTGGGAAATACCATCTGACACGAAACCTGGAAAATATCGAATCGGACATTATGGATCGTACCAATATATATTTGGTGGCAAATATCCTTATGAGGGTTTCTCGAATTTATTCGAAGTAAGTATCTTTCCTTTTTTCTTTCTTTATTGAAGTAAGGCTGAAACGATGTCATTTGAGAAAAGTATTATTTGTTTTTTTTTATACATGAATTTTAGGATAAAAACTAATTTACAAAAAATTTTCATAATCAGTAAATTTACATTTGGTGTAAAATAAATAAGAAAATTTTGCAAATTCAGCACTATTTCATTTGTGGCATCTGTTTCGCCTTAAATTTACTATTTATTATTTTCCACGCATATATTACACCTAATTAATGATTAATTATTTGTCTAGGTTAAATCACAAGGGAGTGCGTAAAGTAATTATTCGGCTTTCTCAGTTCTCCTATTCTAATGTTATATCTAATAATATGTATATGTATAGTATGAAATCCAATACTCATGAAGAGAATACACGATAAGTTTGTAAAATTAATTAATTATGTATAATAATTTAATTTATTAGTACAGTACAGTGTTATATCTTAAGAAAATTTGTCTGTTTTTATTACTTATAAAAATTGCATATTTATACATTGTGTCATGTAGATTAATAAATATTAGAAGTTTAAATCATGCGCTTTAATTTTAACCACTCAAACACGGCGAAAAAAACATGGGGATTTTTCCTATTTTTGCATAGGAAAAATTCTTATGTTGTCATAGGAATTTTTCCAATGTTAACATAGTAGTTTTTCCAATGTTAACATAGGAATTATGAGCAAAATTAAAAAAAAAATGTCCTCGAATTTTTTCATCACAAGCCGAGTGTATATCACTGTTTTACTTTTAAATCATCTAAAATTGCTCGAATGAGAAAATTGTTATGTAAATTTGTAATTTTTTTTAATTAATTATTATTTAAAGTCGGTTTTAACTGCTGTAGTCATGTCGCTGACTTCAATTGTTGGGAGTGGTATGTTGGGGTCTTTTTGGGCTGTGAAAATCTTAATCTACGCGGCAAGGGTCAAATATCAACCAAGATGGTTTTTAAGACAAGCTTGGGATTCGAACCCACGACTGGCCGGTGAGCCAGTACGAGTGCTCTATAGGCCATGCGCCTTAGATCACTCGGCTAACCTCACCGGTTAAATTTGTAATTATAAAATTAAGTTACATAAATTTTAGTGATAAATAAATTTTTCCTATGTCATATGGATATTTCTATCATGTTAATAAAGAAAAAATTCCCATGTTAACATTCACTGAAAAAAAAGTTTTCTGCTCCGCACTGTACAGTATCGCTACTGTCAGTATCCACACGTTGCTGTTTAGAGGAAAGTGAGATTAGGAAAACTATATACTAACGGAAGCAATAGTTTCGTGAATGGCACCAAATAGATCGTGAAGGTCAGTATCCAGACTACTACTCGTAGCTATACGGATTGTACCCGTAACGATCCACTCGTTACTATCTAGTTACTATACAGTAGATGCTACCGAGTAGAAAACTTTTTTTTCAGTGTTGGAAAAATTCCTATGTTAACATTAGAAAAATTCTTAAGCTAACATTAGAAAAAATCCTATGCAAAAATAAGAAAAATCCCTATTTTTTTTTTGCCGTGTAAAAAAAATTTCTGATAGCTTTGTGTGGTTATATGTAACCATATTAAGTCATAAATGAAAGTAAGAAAACAATTTTTCATTTTTTTAGAATTATAAACATCAGTTATTAAAACATTTACAATTATTAACATACTCTAGATTAAGTTAAGCAAAAATTAATTAAGTAGTTGATTAAAATAAAAATTAATCTCAGTTGAGCGTCTGAAGAATCTAGCTATTCTGACTATTCCATAATATGATTTTATTTGTCGAAAAATGAATTTGCTATCGAAAAGTTTTTATACAATTTTGTTGTAAAATCAGTGATTTACGAGAAAAAAACGAAGCAATGTTGAGCTTTGATATTGTATAGAGTTCTTCATTAAAGTTTAATGACAGGGCTGAGAAAAACATGAGTCCTGACATTGTATATATTACTCAACATATGATTAGAAGATCGGTGATTTTACTTATTGAAGAGAATTTATTATTTTAACCCAACTTACCCTTCCGAATTATTTTTTTGGTTGCCGAAAAAAGTTTTTCTAAGTGAACAATTACATCTTTATACAATTTTAATAAAAATTTGTATTAAAATCAAAAAATTTTAATTATTATATATTCACCCGATGATGACATGTGTTACGCATCGCGAAAATGTTGTGGTAAAATAATTAATAAATAAAAATTGAATATTCTCTGTAATTATATATATTTTTAGTTTTCTTGACCACACAACCATATTTTGACAGTTATTTCCACTAAAGTTTAAAAAAAAAAAACGGTTTTTTTCACTAAAGTTAATAATTAATTTACTAAGCACTGTTTTTAATTAGTTCAGTAATCAATCTTTTTGCCATTAGTGTATTTTTTTTTTAACATTTGTATGAGGATTATGGATTAAAAATACAATTTTTCTTGACGAGATAGAAAACTTGATTTTTAGGCTTCGGCAAAGCTATGCCTTAGCGCGTTTGCGTTTAAATTAAGGTATGCAATTTTTAGCGGTTTTTTATAGACACTTTTAAAGAACAAAGATTTGCCAAAAATTTCCATCTTTGGCTGATGAAGTATCATTGAGTGCCGCAAAGTTATAGATAAATGAAAAATAAAAATATAATTTACGCGTTAAGTTAATTAAGAAATTTTCAAATTCATTTAGCAAGTACTTAGAATCGAAATTAAAAGCCTATTTTTTCTAAGAAAATTTTTTTAGAATGCTTGCACTAATATTTCATGAATGGAGTAAGAGAAAAAAATATTCATCTCAAACGAAGCATCCTAATCAGGATATATCAAAAATTGTATATAGACACGTCAAACTGCATCAGGTTATACATAAACTCATTTTTACACGCTTTTTATTAGCTTCACTTGTATGTTTGCATGTTTGTTTGTATGTTTGTATGTTGGTTTGTATGTTTGTAACCGACTCCTTTGGGTTCGATTTTGACCCACTTTAAACGGCCAGATTTTGTTCAAACTTTGTAGATTTATCGAGGACCGATGACAATACACTAATTTGATAAAATTGTTTCATTTTTCAATTTGCAAAATAAGATTTTTGTTAATTTATATAATTTTCATCCATAGGCCGATAAGGCGGAAATTCTAATTTTCAACCATTATCCTTAGCCGATTTATCTAATATTAACAAAGTGCATGCTAGTAAGTTAGTTGCCAAATAATAGTTTAAAATTAAAAAAACAAGCTATTATAAATAAACCAAACTAAAAAGTAGAAAATAAATAATAGTTTAAAAAAACTAAAAAACACGCTTTTTATAGAAAACCGAACTAAAAGAATAGAAAATAAGTTTTAATAAATTTAAATTAAGAATAGTGTTAAAAATTTCAATAAATATAAATTAATAATAGTGTAAATAAAAAAAAAAATGTATTTTATTTTAAAAAAAAGCGTGGAGTGCATGGGTCAATAGATATAAATATTCTATCGACAGATATGAGTAGAGTGATTATCATTTTTAGAATATCTTAAAAAGCACCCCACGCTTTTTTTAAAATGAAATAATTTTTATTTTATTCACACTATTATTAATTTATATTTCTTAAAATTTTTAACACTATTCTTAATTTAAATTTATTAAAACTTATTTTCTATTCTTTTAGTTCGGTTTTCTATAAAAAGCGTGTTTTCTAGTTTTTTTAAACTATTATTTATTTTCTACTTTTTAGTTTGGTTTATTTATAATAGCTTGTTTTTTTAATTTTAAACTATTATTTGGCAACTAACATACCAGCATGCACTTTGTTAATATTAGATAAATCGTCTAAAGATAATGGTTGGAAAATTAAAATTTCTGCCCTATCGACTGTAGATAAAATTATATAAATTAACAAAAATCTTATTTTGCAAATTGAAAAATGGAATAATTTTATCAAATTAGTGTATTGTCATAGGTCCACGATAAATCTAGAAAGTTTGAACGAAATCTGGCTGTTCAAAGAGCGTCAAAATAGCGCCCAAAGAAGTTGGTTACAAACATACAAACATACAAACATACAAACATACAAACATACAAACATACAAACATACAAACATACAAACATACAAACATACAAACATACAAACATACAAACATACAAACATACAAACATACAAACATACAAACATACAAACATACAAACATACAAACATACAAACATACAAACATACATACAAGTGAATCTAATATTAAGCGTGTAAAAAGTATGAACTTTTTGACGCAATTGTCCCGAAGTGACGCTGCAAAATGGCGCCTTTGCGCGGTCTAAAGTAAAAATATCGTCTTAATTCTGAAATAGGTTTGTAAAGTTCTTATAGATAGTAGATCCACCGATGTATCAGCGCATACGTTGCAATTCGTAAGAGTATATACATTTACATGCTTAGAAGATAATAGAAGCAGCTCAAGAGGTAACAATTTTAAAAATTCAATCCCAGTAAATTACGTGCAATCTTCTATGTACAGCGACCTCTACCGAAAATATCAGGTAGGATTTTCTTTTACCTACTACGTATCATAAGTTTTTGTGCTCGTTGTTACTCGAAGAAATAAATATGTCAGAGATACATCTATACACTACTTACATCTCATTCATTTGAAAAATAAAATAGTGACGCCAACACGTATGTGTTGATAATTTTTGATAATTATTTTCATTTGAGTTTCCACTAAAAATGGAAACACTCAGCATATCTCGGGAATCATTTGATTCCGTCGCCAGTCCGGTCAAAATCGGTTGATTCGTTCGTGAGTTATCGTGAACGAAAGAAAACAGAAAACAGTGTTTTTTCGGGATTACTCCAAAATTTTTGATTTGATTAATTAAAACCTGAGAATCACTTATGAAGATGATAAAACTGCGTCGAATGCCGCCAACCGCGTGAAAATTGGTTGATCCATTCAAAAGTTATTGCGATTTGAAAAATCCAAAAATAGTGTTCTACGAAACTTCTATCAGACTTTTGAGCTGGAAGAGCTCAAATGCATCAAGATATTATCTCTCCGAACTCAGTGAGCTCAAAATATCATATAAATTATATTTTGAGCTCAAAAATCTTAAAAATGTCATAAGTACAATTTTAAGCGCTCAGGTATGGAATTAGCGGGAAGTTACAGGGATGGCCTTTAGGGTGAACCGTTTTCCTAATTTTTATTAATGGTTTTTCTTGCTGATTTTTTTAGAGATTTTTATTACATTGAAAACTCTGAAAATTAACATTCAAAGTTTGAATTTAGAAAAACATTCTTTCGAACTGTAATTTTTCTAGTTTTGAATACGACGGAACGCTTATTATTATAATGTAATTGCATTAATTATAATGTAATTTTTCGAGTTTTCTTCTTTCCGTGAAGGTATACCCTCGTAAGAATGGTCAGAATAGCTTCCTAGGGCCTTAAAACGTTCAGATCTGATGAAAGCACGATTTTAGAAAACTGGGGTGAAACCAATCTTCCCGATTTTTCGAAAATTTTTAATTTCTTAGTGAGAAGTTAAAAATCTTTTAACATGATAAATGATAATAAATGCCATAATTATGTGATCAACGCTGAGGAGGTTAATCTCTTTGGGAAATCTACGGGAGAGATCAAATGTGAGGCCAAAAGAGTAATTTTGAATTGACATATCTAATGAAAATTAGCGATACAGTAAAATCCCTCTATATTTGACTTGCCCATCCAGGACCTTCTATATTTGACTCGTCCTGACGTCCCCACTATTGCAACACTTACATCTCTTATCAGCAGGTCTGCGCGATCAATTGCGTAGTGTACAAAAATAGTATGTAAACAACCATCTCGACATAAACTTAAAACTCATATAGATTATAATATTAAAATTAAAAAATGTCAATTAATTTAGAGAATTAAAAGGTAAGTTGAAGTATTAAATATACTTAAAATAAATCTAAAAAATAAAATTAATCTCTTTAAATTAATACACTTTGAATTAATCTCACTAAAATTTAAATATGCCCGCCACTGAGGTTTTTTTTCATTGGTAGGACAAAAACTCCTAGTGGGAGATAGGATCGTCAAATATAGAAAGAGAATTTGGTCAAACATAGAGAAAGATTTAATATAGAGGGATTCCAGTGTAAAGGCGATTTTTTTACCCAATTTTTCCTATTTGATCATCTCCATCGAAACGGATTATCAATTTATTTTTGTAATTAATATTTCATTTTCTATTTATGGTTAGATTTTTATAGTATCTTTTTTGTTTTTTCGAACCTTGATAAACTATAAATGAGGGGCCGTTCATAAAATACGTCACGCTAAAATCAGCTTTTTTTGACTTCCTCCCCCCCGATTGTCACGCTGTGTCACACTTTCTGTGATCTCCCTAGAAATATTTCGTCACAAAAACTAAGACCCCTCCTCCTGAGTATGTATGAATAAATTAAAAATGATAGTACCCAAATTTTGAGAATCAAAACTATTTATTTAGTTATTATAATAAAATTTACATGAATCAATAAATATCTTTTATAACGAAAATATAAATTATAAATAATAAATAATATTTCTATTGATCAGAAGTTCAAAAATTTTTGTAAATGGGCCAAAATATCTATAATCGGTACTGCAACATTTAGCGCTCATGTCGTAAAATAATGAACGGCGAACGTCACGTTGCCGTACACAGTAAAAAATTATGCTACAGTGCGTCAAAAAACGTTGTGTGAAATATTTAACACTTTTATGTGTAAATTTAACATTTATTGTGTTAAATTCACACAAAAAAGTGTTAAACATTTAACGTAAAAATTTTTAATACAAAATTTTTTGATACATTGACGCCAAATTTTTTACTATGTAGACCCCCCGTCCCTCCTTGTCACATTTTGTCACACTCAGCAAAAACCCCTCCCCTCCTGGTATGTATTTTATGAACAGCCCCTAAGATCGAATATCATTATCAATATTTATTTTTCAGAGATTATTGTCGTTATTAATTTAGCATAAAACTTTGCACTATTTGTAATTTCCCTTGTAAAATTGCTGAGGGAGTTTATAAATAAATAAAAAAAAATAAATTAAAAGTAAGAGCTAAAATTATATATACGTAGGTACATACGCTTATAAGAGCATTCCTTTAATACCGCAAAGCAAATATAAATGCAGTAGAAAAATAATTGACGTTATTAATCTAAATTTTACTCCTACTATTTTGCAGTGACAACGCATGCGACTGTGTTTTATCCTCTGCGCAACTTACTGTAGAGACACAAAGCTTAAAAATATAAAAATGCATTAATTCACATAAATTCTTTCATACATATATAACGAGCAAATGTCAAGATTTTTTTTTTCACGCAAAACGAAAATAATTTAAATGTCAAGTAGCGACTTTTTTTGCTCGGTAATAAATCACGATATTAGATTTTTTTAATGCAATTTAAAAATTCATGATTTTGCACACAACCACGTAAAAAGTATTTTTGATAATTACTCGAAAAAAAAAAAGAAGATTTGAATAATTTAAAAACCTCGGAAGCGAAAAAAAGATACAGGAAAGATGTTGAATGTGTGTTATTGACTGCTCATATAATATTTAACATTCACTTTCATTAGTAAATTTTATATATCGTTAAATTTTATAGTTCCTTAAAAACAAAGTTATTAGATAAGATGAGTGATAAAAAAAAATCAAGTTTAAGTATTCAAGGATAACATTGTTTGCTAAGAAAAACATTGATAGTTTTAGCTCCTGCAGCTTAGATGCGCGGTTAATCGAAGTTTTAAAACCATAATAAAGAAAAAACGACTAACTATAAACTTTGCTCATTACATAAGTAATTATCTTTATGTAATTAAATTCTGCTTTTATCTAAGTGAAAAATTAAATAAATTAAATTTATTTTATTTTTTCATTAGTTTATTTTTTTATTTCATTCTCAAATTTAGATTTGTTATAATTTTAAACATTCAAGGTAGGTATAAAAAAATTTGAAAAATTCCGTCGTGTGTCACTTTGGATTATAAAAAAAAAGTTATTCCGGTACGATCATTTTTTCGACCAATTTCTCTGCCACATACACCCATTCATACACGGAATTCTAGAAAAGATTATGTTTAATGTTATAATTAACTATGTTAAACAAAAAAATTTTTATTGAAATATATTTCATGTGCCTGACAAATTATTTAACCTGATATAAGTGTACTCATATTAACGTGTAAGTGCGATATAAATAACAAAAAATCAATTTCAGTTCGGAGAAAACTGCTTTTTTGTTATACTCGCTCCAAAAGTTCAACTTTTGAGCGCTGGATGGCGTCCGTAAAGGGACTCTTTTCTAGAGACTACCATACCGTCTTTTTTTCACGGCCTAGGCCGTGAAGTTTTACCCCCTCCTTTTTTTACGAATTTTTTGGGTACACCCAGACGAAATTGAGAGAGATTGTAAAAAAAAAAGTCACATTCTAGTGTACCGATCAATGATTATAAGTAAATTTTAAACAGTTACTATTGAGTGGCGCTAATTATTTCTCTGCTGGCAGTTTATTATGAAACGGACTTAATGTTAATAAAATAACAACCACGCAATAAATAAATATTAATAAAAAGATAATTAATATAAAATTAAGTTTTTTTGCCCTTGTGAAACTTCATAAAATTTAAATATATCATTAATTGCCTCCTATCCCTCAGAAGTTAAACTTATGGAGCGATAATAACAAAAAATATTGTATGTCATTTGGCCGTTTAGTGGCGATTTTGACAACGACTTTTTTGTGCATGCCTTAAGTGCTCATGTTTTTCATAACATTAAATATTTGTTTATTTATTTTTAATTTTCGGCAAAATTATTTATAATTTGAATAAAATACCCTGACGTGTTTCGTTGATTCCACGCGTTTTTATCCCCCGAAATCTTACAGACAAAATATCTCCGATAAAATCTCCTTCAGACAAAATATCTCTCGACAAAATAACCCATATGATTCTTATGGATTTGCACTGTTGGATTTTCCAAACTTTTTTAAAGTATAGTCGATTATTTTTTAACGTTTGAAGTGGTAAACAGTGAAAAGTTCCAGAGTTTACCTTTTTCCAAATTTATTTGTGTTTTCTTAAAAAAAAAAAAAAAAAACTGTAAATTTTTAATAATGCTTACTGACATGTTTTGTATAAAAAAAATTCTTAAGCTCGAAAGTATACAATTAAAGTTTCTGACGTTAATCTTGTTATTACAATCGATTCCTTGCTTATTATTGCCTAATGAGGAAAAAAAAAACTGACTAATCGATTAAGTTCACAAGACTACAATCTTCTTGTTCATATCACATTTCAATTGAGGCACCAAATTTCACTGAAGAAATAGTAAAATTTATTTGAAATATTTTTCAGTTTCGCACTCAAAGATTTTACATTTATTAAAGTTAAAATTTTTTATTTTTGATCCAAATAGTAGTAAGTTATTACTTAAACAAATCTCATATATAATTACTAATTACTGTGTATAGTCGGTATATTCGCCTGGATTACGGGTCTGTTAACAACATTTCTATTCAGGGTGAGTAATTACATTTCTACTCAGCTTCACCTCTATTTGACAACGACTCGGGTCGGCCCTGTTTAATGTACCTATTGCTTAATAATTTGCTCAGGAGGTAATTCTTAGCGGTGTGAAAGCTCAGTAGTGAAATCTCTACTTCCCTTGTGAAGTGGAGAAAATCTTTGAAGTAAGCTTCCAGCATACTCAAGTAGAGAAGTATTTGAGAGTTATAAACAAAGAAATATGTAAAGTGTAGATAATAATGATTAAGTAATCTACGAATTTTTATAAGATTTGATATTTTTATTGCAGTTGGTTTATTATTAAATTTTCATCCCTTATTTTATTTTGTTTAATTTAATATTTTAATATAATATTATTTTTCGATATTTGAAAATTAGATATTGCATAAATAATTACATCAATTACTATAAAAATATCTTTTTGAATTTGAATGTGGGTTATGACATTTAATAATGAAGCCGTATCAATAAAACTTTTTTCTTTATTGTTAAAAACTTATTTACTTTCAAGTATAAAAGAAATTCTCACAAAAAGACAACTCATTCGGTGAAAAGCTCATTGATATTGAATTTACCCGTATAAATTACGTAGAAAAAAGCGTTCTATTTTATTCGCTTCAGGCGTTACAAGAACAAAAACGAATTTTTTTTTTTTTCACTAATTATATTATTTTATAAAAGTAAGTATGTGCTATAAAGTAAGTACGTGTAATAAAGTAAGAATGTGTTATAAAGTGAGTATGTCTAAGGTCATGCTTATTGAATGAGCGTTTGTAATTAAACTTATCTCTGAAATAAAAATACATGAGAGTTTGAAGTTAATCAGTAGTCGAAACTCGAAAAAAACAAGATGCGAATCATCATCATTGATTATAAGTAAGGCGCGCGCATAGCGCGCTATTTAAGTTTCTATCTATATAAATAAAAATAAAATGCCGCATGTATGTCCAAGCATCACTTGAGAACGGCTGGACCGATTGAGCTAAATGTTTTTTGTTGTTTTCAGAATTTTTAAGAGAAGGTTTGTAAGTAAAAAAATTTTTAAAAAATCCTCCCTCAAAAGGGATTGCGGGGGCGTTAACAATGAATAATTCCCGTTAGTAAACTATAGCTCCTATAGCTCCCAAATTTGGTATAAATTTTCCGTAAGAGATATATAAATAATCTATGAACGAATTTTACGATAGCTAGCTTCACAGGGGGTTGCGGGGGTCGATATTAACAATGAAAATTTTTAACTTTCAAATTGTAGATCCTACAGACGGCAAATTTAGGTGGAGTCTTCTATATGTGATGCGGAAATGATCTAAGAGCGGATTTTACAAAAACCCACCCCCAATAAAGATTGCGGGGGTGGATGTTAGAATGTTAAATTTCTATT
>JZSA01002600.1:0-23273 GCA_000956155.1 Cotesia vestalis | reverse complement strand
CATAAGGGCGTATCTTGTTTTTTCGGTTTCTTATCAATTACAGGCAAGAGTAAGAAAAAAAATTGCACAGTTTTGGGAGCCATTTAGAACGGTCATTTTAAAAAAGTCATTCAAAAAGAACGTTGTTTTTAAGAATTGTTATGATTCTAGAATACCGATATCTCGAAGAAAGTTTGATGACTTAAATCATTTTTGTGCATCAGGCACCGTCCCATATACATATCATCGGTATTATCAGAATTTAATTTTTAGCGATGGTAACAGTTTATAAATTTTTTTATTATTGTCATGTTATGTTAAATAAAAAAACTAAAAATTTTTTATAATCTTAGGTACAGATGATCCTGACGATGGAAATGGTATAGGATTAGTACCCTGATGGATTTATTTTTCTTCATTTTTTGTTCGACTTTGACTTAAATAAATATTTGTTCATATAAATTAAACTGTGGAGTGATAATTTTTATTACCCTGGGCAATTCTTTTTTCTTAATCTTGCCTATAATTGACAATAAATCGAAAAAACAGGATACGTCCTTATGGTTTTAGAACAATTTTTTCTTAAAACTATAAGGGCGTATAACAAAAAAAAATTTTTTTTTCGTTTTTTCCATAGATAGTAATGTTTTCAACATTTTTACATTGATTGAAGCAAAAAAAATTTTTTTATACGACCTTATGGTTTTAGTAACGCGATATTATTTTATATATAATATTCAATACATCTGGACAAATAGTGTAATTTTTACAGTTTTGGAATCAAGGAAGTTTTACTACTATCTGAAACTGTAATAAATACTCAGTATGAGTTTACTTAATCGACTATTTTTTTTTTTTTTTCGTGCTGTTGACGTTCTTTCGATTAATGTACAACACAATGTATATCAAAAAAGTATGACGTGTTTAAATGAAATATTAAAAACTCTAAAGTAACTTGAGGTAATTTTTTACACTGTCTCCATAAATCATTAAGAAAAAAACAAAGTTATTGAACTACTAGCCCATCAATCATTCACAAACTATCGAATCTGTGAGAAAGTTATTTATCTGTTTATATTAAACAAAAACAGTTCAATGCCCGATAAAACAATTTCAGGCTCCAGCAAATCACATCCCAAAGTATTTTTTCAGAGCTTTAGTTACAGTTTCCAAAGTCAAAGTGTGGTAACACAATAACGTGAAGAAAGAAGTGCGCAGAAAACTTTACCGACGCAAACTTTGGTCACTAAATTCAGAATTACATATTAGGAGCTGAGCATACTTCCCGGATATTCGATCGTCTTACAGTTATTTGATTGCTTTTATTCTTTTTTTTTATCTCTGCTTAATCTAACTATCTTGAAACTCTCTTCCAAATAACAAATCCTTTTTTTTTTTTCAGAATGCATTGAAAACTGCAAATCGAATTATGCTGCTAAATCCATTTGTAATGGACAATTTAATTTTAATTTAAAAGTCTTATAATAAGAAACTTTTCTTCGTCTGCAAAGCAATTAAAGGTGGAGTTTTTCTTTAATTCATAAGCTCCAACATTTATTTATGGAGTATGTTTAATATAATATTGTTTTTCGAGTTACTGTTGTAAATAAATAGCGAGAAGAGTTAAAGTTTAAGGCGTGAGTGATGTACAAGGGGCAGAAAGGAACTTAAATTTTAGATGGGATGCATAAAAAAAATTGAAGGTCTGTTTAAAAGATAAAAAAAAATGAGAACATGCTAAGAAATGGAGGAAATCTAAACTTGAATGCCCGAAAGTCGAGGCATTCGGAAGATGATATTAAAGATAATGTTAAGGGTACTTGTTGGAAAAAGGCTTTGTCGGGTTGACGATAGACAAGAAACTGTAAAAAAAAAAGAACATTTTGATAAGATAAACATTTTATGATGGAAAATAAAGTATAAAGTGTATAAACTCGCTCTTTGTTTATGTGAGTATTGACATTTAGAGTTTAAATATATGGTATTAGATTAATTTCAAGACGTTAATTCAGGTGCATAGAAAGCGTCGTTTACCTATATAGCTTTTGAGTGAATATACTATTCCTACTCTCTTAAGATGAATCAGTAAAAATCCATGGATAGTTCATTTTTGCATTTTCAGGTAAATTTTATTGAAATCTATCTATTTCATTGGTCCTCATGTCAAAATTAAGTCAGAAGTTTGCTATAATGTCATCTAACTAGTCGAGTATGTTTCAAAAATAGTAGTCTGTTCGAAAGTTTATTTATATATATATATATGGGGCATTCCATGCCAAATCGACCACTTTTTCTGAAGTTTTGAGATTTTTTTCTACCCTATAGAAAACAATTTTCAGAATTTTTTCTAATTTTTTTACCCAACCAAAAAAAAATTACGAGTTATTTAAAAAGACAGCTTTTTTAACTTCCCGCTAAAAATCTCAGATTTTCAAAAATCGGGAAGTTATTGTTTTCATCCCGTTTTGCAAAAATCGAGTTTTTCATCAGATCTCGACGTTTTAAAGTCATAGGAAGCTTCCCTGACTACCCCCGCGGTGGTGTCTGTATGTCTGTATGTATGTGTGTGTGTGTGTGTGTGTGTGTGTGTGTGGATGTATGTGACCCTCTTATAACTTTTGAACGGCTTGACCGATTTGATCGCGGTTGGTGCCATTCGAAAGGGCTTGCCCAAACTTAGATTTCCTGGAAATTTGAATCGATTCGGACCGATAGATTTTGAGAAATCGTAAGAAAACTACAAAAAAAATTTTTTTAAAAGTGGTTTTTTTTGAATAACTTTTAAACGGCATTACCGTTCAATTTCAAAAACTAATCAGCTCTTAACATCAAAAAACCACGTCGATCGCCGCCAATTCGGTCAAAATCGGTTAATTCGTTCGTGAGTTATCGTTGACGAAAGAAATCCGAAAAAAGCGTTTTTTCGGAATTACTCCGAATTTTTCCACTCTGTCGATATAAACTCAAAAATTTTTTTATGAAACTTAAAAAACTGCGTCGAATGCCGCCAACCGCGTGAAAATCGGTTTATTCATTCAAAAGTTATTGCGATTTGAAAATTAAAAAAATAGTGTTTTATCAAATTTTTGAGCTCGAAGAACTCAAAAGCATACAGAAGCTATTTTTTTGAGCTCGGAGAGCTCAAAATAATACACAAATTGTATTTAAGAGCTCGAAGAGCTCTAAAACGTCATAAGTACAATTTCAAGCGTTTAGGTATAGAATTGGCGGGAAGTTGCAGGGATGGCCTTCAGGGTCAACCGTTTTCCTAATTTTTTTGTTAAATAACCATAACTTTTTTGAAAATTAACTTAATAGGATGTTTTTTTTTTTTAATTTTTGATTTTAAATGTACTTTTTGGAAAAAAAATAAAAATGATAATTCGGATTCAAATTCAACGTTTTTTTTTTGAAAATTTTGGGATGATTGACATTTTTGATTTTCAATTAGTTTTTTTTATAAAAAACTTCGGTATTTTCTGGGAATTTCCTGAAATGTTCAGAGTGGCTTTTTTTTTCTTTCTATTTTTTTTTTTCTTTAGAAATGAAAAAAAATTTTTTTTTTCAAATGCTTGTTTTTCGTCATACCACTTTGAAAATTTTTCAGCAGATTTAGAAAACTTGAAAATCCGAGAAAAAAAAATCAAAACAAAAACTAAAAGTGACAAAAAAACCATCAGTGATAAGATTTGATTATTTTCCAGTAAATATATATGTATTGGAAAAAAAACGAAAATTTCGGGATAATTGACATTTTTGATTTTCGATTTTTTTTTTCAAGAACTTCAGTATTTTCTGCAAATTTCCTGACATTTTCGAAGTAGCATTTTTTCTTTTTCTATTTTTGTTTTTTTTTTAGAAATAAATTTTTAGTTATTTTATCAAAGTTAAGACTGCAATTGAACTATTTTCAGGCAATCTGTAGTACAACCGACTTATGTGTATTATTTTATCACAAATTCTCAACAGATCCTAATGAAATTCGGTACACAAATCCTTCAATTAGTTGAGAAATAGTAGCTCTTCGAAACTATTAAAATGCACGTAAAAACATGACAAGTATCAAATATTATTAATTCATTCTCTGAAATCTACTTTTCATTTCGGGTGTGGCCGAATTGTGTTTTTATATTTATTTTTATTTTAACCGTAAATTGTAATTTTGACACCATTATATGTGAAAGACGAAGAAATAACTTTGTCAGTTTTCAATCAATAGTAAGGATAGAAAATTGATAATTCTGACATTAAAAATTTATAAATTCAATAAATGAAATCAACGACCAAAGATTTACCATTGAAACGACCTCTGGAGTTAAAAATAAAAACAAGTTAATTTAACAAGTAATCAATCACTCTTTCCACACGCTGGCAACTGAGGTATACTCTTTTCACACAAAGACACAATCTACTTTAAATTTATCTTCTCCGGTTTTCCCTCGTACTTTACGACCAATTATTATTTTACTCAACTTCTGAATTCATCAGCTGAGCTTCTTTTTGCAGCTTAAAAAAATTAAAATCCATTCTACTTTGACGGAATCGTGCAGTTTTTTTTGCACAATGTACAAGAATTTTTCCAGTTTCTCGGAATAAATTATTATGCAAGATAATGAGATTATTCAATTAACATAATTTTACGTTCGTAGTTGAAATGCAATTGTTTTGAATAATTACATTCATTGGATCCAGCTAAAAAGGTCAAGCTTAATGAATTAACTACTAATTTAGTGGATTATTTCTGTATATTATGTAAGTCATATAATTCATTTCACTGAAATAGCCACAAGACCGGAAATTTATATTGAAAAAAATATTAAATTTACAAGGAAAAAATGTCAATTTAGTATGAAAAATTTTTTTAATTTTGCATTTGAACGGCGATTCATAAGATGAGTCAACTTAAACCCTAGCTCTATGAGAATAGTACTGATGTAATGAAAATAAGTTGTTTATGAAAATTAAAAAATATGATTCATTAATAGTTTAATCTTAAATTATTTTGACAATCAGAGGATTACAATTAAGTTCTTCTATTGCTCTACGATTTTTTTTTTTATTTACAGACAATTTCCCGAGTAAAAACAGAATTCCGCCGCACCACTGCACGGCTTTTTAAGCGCCGCACCACCGCTGCACTACAGTCGTGACAATTCTGATTTTTTTTACAAGTACCTCATCACCGCCGCACCACCACCGTGACAAGTAAAAATATTTTTATCCGCCGCATCACAGCTGTGACGACCCGAGTAAAAATGAAATTATTATTATTTATTTATCGCAAGTTGGTTTTAAAAATTCTTTCAGGGTATTTTGATAAGCGTGTCGGTTCTGTTCAACCCGAGGATGGAATTAAAAATCTATATCGACAATACGACTAAAAAAATCAATAATTTAGCGATATTTCGCCTTGATTAAAATTTTTTGTTTTGTTTGAATATTAGACATTTGAATAAAAAGAGATTGAACAATAGGTCTTATATTAAAATTTCTGGTCAGGTTTTTTCTTAATTAATTATTGCGTAATAAATTAATTATGATGCCATTTTTCATGAAATTGTAGGTATGATTTAGAATTAGTGGAGTGGTGATGCGGCGATGTTAGGGAAAATAGATTTTTAGCGTGCGGCGTAATAGTCCACCAAAAGGCGGTATGTTAAGTTTTAAAACTTAACTCTCTAAGGAGATAATTAAGCAACCATACGCTACCTGTCGGAGATGAGCATGTATTTCCATATCAGGCCATACAAGAAAATTTATATACGGGCTTATCTAACGTATTTAGACAGAAAAAAAGATTCACTTGGGTAGAGAAAATATTAAGAACTGATGTTCCTAAAGTTAAAATGTTACTTTAAAATCAGTCAATCAATAAGTCATTTCTCAACTCTTCTCAAATGAATCATTGATTATCTAAATGACAGCGTATTATTGAGTCCGCTTGGGTGTACTGGAAAATATATGTAAATTTTTTAAGAGCAAAAAATTATAAACCGAACGTAAAACCGAGCCCACGCAAAAATCTATTTTTAAACGTAAAATTACATAATGAAATAATTATTTTTGCTTAAGTAAATTCTGTTAAAAATAACTCCAAAATCTGAAAAAAAAAAAAAAAAAAAAAAAAAAAAAAAAAAAAAAATTATGAAGGTCTGGGGTTCACGGGCTCTTAGACTATATCAGGCCATACAAGAAAATTTATATACGGGCTTATCTAACGTATTTAGACAGAAAAAAAGATTCACTTGGGTAGAGAAAATATTAAGAACTGATGTTCCTAAAGTTAAAATGTTACTTTAAAATCAGTCAATCAATAAGTCATTTCTCAACTCTTCTCAAATGAATCATTGATTATCTAAATGACAGCGTATTATTGAGTCCGCTTGGGTGTACTGGAAAATATATGTAAATTTTTTAAGAGCAAAAAATTATAAACCGAACGTAAAACCGAGCCCACGCAAAAATCTATTTTTAAACGTAAAATTACATAATGAAATAATTATTTTTGCTTAAGTAAATTCTGTTAAAAATAACTCCAAAATCTGAAAAAAAAAAAAAAAAAAAAAAAAAAAAAACTAATATCATGAATAAAGTACACTTATATCAAATTTAATTGAAATATGATCCATAAGTTTCACGTAAACTTAGTTATATGTATAAAATTTATTAAAATTCTGACACACTCTTCGTACAGTAAGATACTTAAACCATTTGGCAAATAATTTCAATCGGTCCTAAACAAATAACTTACAATAAAAGCCCACCAGCCTATCTTCGCTCCCATTATCAACCACCTAAACTTCGGGAGCTCCATAACTCATTTTTATCACCCTAAATTTTTCCACCAATCTCCATAAAAATCTGACGTGTTTTATAACTTAAACCTGCAAACTGAACACCGATTTAAGAATCAATTATCAATTACCTATTGGTAAACATCCACCCCACCATCACCATCACCTTTGACGTTATCTTCCTCACCATAGCTTTTACGACTCTTTTTTGGCCTCTATTTTCCAATTACACACTGTATGTCTGAATACATTTTATTACTGATAACGCGTGCCGCCGGCGCAGAATGTATTTCCCCACTATCGTGATATTTAGCTGCCGAACGTTAACTGACCGTTATTAATACTCAGTCTTGAATTATCTTTTTCTTGTGCAGGTCTTTTATTATAATAGTATTTTGTAAAATCCCATATTAATTCAATATTGAAAAAAAATTATCAAAACATCAAACAGTATAATTTCTTTTTCAAATTAATTAATAAAATTATTTAATTTTATTAGAAAAATTTGATAAGATATTTTATTAAAAAAAAAAAAATTATGGACCCATCTTATGATGATGAATACAAAGCGGTATACAAGCAATGGGGTTCACCTCGTGATTCACTTTTTGTAGTTATACCAATGACACTAATATACATCTTGATATTTATCACCGGAATAATCGGCAATGTGACCACGTGCATCATGATTTTGCGCAACAAGTCGATGCACACCGCAACCAACTACTATCTGTTTAGTTTGGCAATTTCTGACTTGTTGCTGCTGATATTCGGGCTTCCGATTGAACTTTATGTGATTTGGTGGTTCTACCCGTACATTTTCGGGGATTTTTTTTGTACTGCTCGAGCGTATGTTTCTGAAGGCGCGACATACGCAAGCGTGCTCACGATCACAGCTTTCACTGTTGAAAGATATATTGCAATTTGTCACCCGTTTTTGTCCCACACAATTTCCGAGTTGTCGCGAGTTGTCAAGATGATTTTGATGATCTGGGTGATCTCGCTCTGTGTTGCACCACCTGTAGCTCTGCAGTACGGAGTTATCAAGTACCCGGAGATAAGCTCGCTTGCGGTTATTTGCAATTTGAAGAATCCGGACTATGTCAAGTATTCGTTCGAGCTGACGAGTTTGATATTTTTTTTTATACCCATGACTCTTATTCCGATATTGTACTGGCGAATTTGGTTGAAACTGAGAAAGTCGAAGAGGATGAAGAAGAGGAATATTAGGAATCAAGGAATGCGCAGTGAGTTGGAAATCAAGAGGAAAATGTTCGATGATAATACTGGAAAATCTTCGCAGAAAATTGTTAAAATGTTGGGTAAGTTTTTGATAAAAATCGAAATTTATTTAATTTTTGAATAAATTTTAAAAGTGGTCGCTATAAATTTTGTAAAATGTATGTTAAAATTTGAGCTTTTTTTTAACTTTGTAGTGTAAGCTTGAAAATTTTCTCAATTATTGGAAGGACAACTGATAAATATGGTTTGGTTTTAATAAATTTTACATGATTCGAAAATTTTCTGTTTGACTCAAGACAAAAAAATTCGTTAAAATGATTTTCTTGTTTTAAATAATTTTTTTAACTTCCCACTAAGAAAATTAAAAATTTTCGAAAATCGGAAAGTTATATTGGTTGTGTCCCGTTTTTCGAAAAACGCGCGCGCGCGCGCGCGCACGTGTGTGTGTGTGTGGATCTATGTAAATAGCTTGACCGAATTGATTGTGATTTTCGCCATTCGAAAGAGCTTGACTCAATTTAGATTTTTAGTACAATTTGGACCGATAAAATTTGAGAAATCTAAAAAAACGTACAAAAAAATTTTTTTTTAAATATAGTTTTTTTGGAATAACTTTTAAACGGATTTACCGATCGATAACAAAAACTAATCAGCTCTTAGCATCAAAAATCATGTCGGTCGTCGTCGGGCCAGTGAAAATCGGTTGATTCGTTTGTGAATTATTGTTCGCGGAAAAAGTGATTTTTTTCAAATTTCTCCAAAATTTTCAGTCTGAATAATTTGCGTTCAAAAGTAAATCATAGAATTTCAAAAACTACGTCAAATACCACCAACCCCGTGAAAATCGGTTTATTCATTCAAAAGTAATTGCAGTTTAAAAATTTAAAGAATGATATTTTATTGGGCTCGCGGGATAATTAATATCACTTGACTCTATCTTTTTGTCCAGGGCTCTAAAGACAAGTTCGAAAATTTTCCAAGGTCAAGTTTTTGATAATGTTGTTATAAATTTACATCCACAATCTTTATTTAAAACTTGATTTTACATAAAAGATTAACATTTAATGGTCGATAAAAGTTGAATTAAATAGAGATTATCGATGAAATAATGATGTAAGCTTTATTTACATAACCAAGAGAATAAAGAAAATTTTGTCTCCGGTGTATTTATATGATAAAATAAATTTTTTTAAGTTAACTTTAGTATAATCGGGAAAGTCTTGACCTCAATTTGTACTGTTTAAAAATTTTGTATGATTTTCAGCAATAGTTGATTTATTATGGTGATTTCGAAGTAGTTTTAAAATGATTCAAATTTTGCGCAGGCAAAATTTGTTTATTTATTTCTTCTGTTCAGTACATGTGAATATATGGTTATATATCGAAAATTTTGTGAAGGGAATATTTTTATTCTAAAAAGGATTTTGATTGCACGTCTCATAGCGCGTAGCAGTTGAGTCAAGGTCAAGCCATTTTGAGGTCTTTAAATGCCTCTATAACAACCATATTGCACTTATGCGATTACATAAGTAGACATACTTTGAGAAAACACTCTAATCAATCAATCATACAGTTTCTAAGAATCTTTTTATATTGCTACCCATGTAAAAAAAAAATCGTCTGAAAATTGTCGATTGTTTAAGATCTTAAACGTGACACGAACCAAGACTTTTAAGACTTTTTTAAGACACCAAAAAAAAAATTTCGAGAGCAGATTTTTGAAATTTGGTTTTCGAGTTTGTTATGAAAATTAATTTTTAGACGATTTTATGACTTTCTAACCTCTACATTTTTGAGTACGCTCTTTTTAAATTGTATTTGAAATTTTTGAAAACTTATTATTGGACAATTTTAAAACTTTTTTAAGACGCTCCGTTTTAATGTTTCGAGGCTCTGTCGCTGTTAGAATAATTTTTTTAAAACTTTTTCAAGACTATTTTAAGATTTTCTTAAAACTATTTAAAAATTTTTTTAAAACGATTTTTAAATTATTTTGAGACTATTTTAAGACTCTCTTTAATAATTTTCCGGAGCTATCGCTGTGATATCGTCTTATTTTCATAAAAAATTCGAGAACCAAATTTCAAAAATCTGTTCTCGGAATTTTTTTTTGGCGTCTTAAAAAAGTCTTAAAATAGTCTTGGTTTGTATCACGTTTAAGGTCTTAAAAAACGACAATTTTAGGACGACTTTTTTTTACACGGGAACTTTGAAAAATAAAAAAAAAATCGAAAAAAAATTTACATGGACGTCCGAATGTCTGTACGCTAATTGCACGCCTCAACTGTGATCAATAAAAAAAATCAATAAAAAAAAGTATGTTTTAAAAACTAGAAATATTCAATTTTAACTTCAGCGTATTTATTTATTTATTTTTGTTTAGTATATTAACAAAATACTGTAGTTGAAAAATTATTAGTACGGCTGTCAGTTAGTCCTCGCGTTTCTTGTCATCACGTTTTAGAAAAAATATACGCCATGAAATGAAATAAATCTTCCACCATATGCTTCCATTCACCCTTATGACGATCCCTATTGCAGAACGTTATCAAACTCGCAATCGTTTAAAAGATATTAATGAAAGTTTATGAAATTTCACACTATTTTTTTTCTATCTTAATAATTTTTCAAGCACCTTCACGGTAGCAATAGGAATTACGTAGAGAATTATATTTGATATTGACCGTCGACATAACTGCAGAAAGTAGAAAAAATATATTTTTTTATATTTATCTATACACTTAACGTGTGAGACGTGCACTTTTGGATTTTCCAAACTTTTTAGTATGTGCTCGCGATAGCTCCAGAAAAAATTGATGTATCGAGACCGGGCTTTCTTATTAGTTCCAGAATTGGATGAACTGAGGCCCTATTTCATATCAATAGCATTGATTACGTAGTTTTTTTTAAATAAATTTTTATTAAAATTCACTATGATACACATGTACAAAAACGAAAAAGCTTTTGTTATTTCTCTCATGTGAAAACTATGGTGCCAATAATTTAGAAAAAATTATGAAATGCTCTGTAAGCAATTATTTAATTTTTTTTTTCCTGTTAAGAATCAACCGTACGATATATTGTTTTCTTAGAAAATAAATCATATTTGAGACATTTATAAAATTTTAAATGAAACAAGTTTTTATCATATCAATAACAGACAAATTAAACAATTTTAACTAAATTCTATACTGAGGAATGACATAAAAGCCATTTGGGAGTATGTGTGTTTTTAAAGGTTTGATAAATTTCTCAAAATCGAGCTGAATAAAATAATTTGAGTCAGTGAATAACTTATGTATCACATTGGAATTAAAACATAACCATCTACCGACAATATTTACCAAAGAAATATGGTTCTATGATTCTATATCCTCGGACAAAATATCCATATGACAAAAAATCCTCCAGCCATAATATCCATAGACGGAAAATCCTTAAACAAAATATACATAATTTGAAGAATTAAATTGTGTGTGTTTATTCGATATTAAACCAACACAAATGCGAGTAATCGTGTTGCGCCCTTTTAACATGGTTTTTCTGTGTGTTTATTCGACGTTAGACCAACACAAGCGCGGGTAATCGTGTTGTTTCCTTTTAACATGGTTTTTGTGAAATTTTTTTGACATTATAATATTTTGATTTTTAAACTTCTTTTTTAATGAATTTTAAGATATTTTGGCTACAGATATTCTGACAAAAGATATTTTATCCTGAGAATATTTTGTCTTAAGGATATTTTGTCGGGAATATTTTGTCCGAGGATATAGAATCCGGTTACCAAAAATATTTAGTACCTACTACTAAATATCAATTGGTGGAAGCAAATATTTATTCTCATGTAATAAGACTTTGTTTGTATTAATATAATTTATTTAAAGTAAAAAAATCATTTATTAAATTGTAAGAAATAATATTGATAGGTAAAAAATATTTTTTTCTCCTAAATAAATAGTTAAAAATTTAGTTACTAAATCAGTTTAGTACTCCGTACTAAATACTTCTATCAGTGCGAAATTTCTCAGATAGTAAATATTTCCATAATTATATACTCAAAAAATTATACAAAACAATTTTAAATGTTCCTAACTAAATAAATTATAATTTAAAAAAAATCCCAGCCTGTCTTTCACTCCTTCTATTATCAAGCACCGAAAATTTGGGGTATTCATAACTCATTTCTACCATCTAAATTTTATCACAAACTTCCATACAAATATGAGTTGCCTCTCAAAATAATCCAACCGTTTCTATAGCAACATGCGAAATAAAGTACAAATCAATTACTTTTCTATTATAAAAATTAAACCCATTTCGTCCTTCACCTTCACACGTATTTCCTTCATCAGAACTTGCAGAACCAGCAGCTCTGTGTATATTTACCGATTCTGTAAATTCTCTTCCTTCCTTTTTTCCTGTATCATACGTTATGTATCATACAATATACATATATTCGGCTGATAATATTCTCCGCCGGCGCAGAATGCTATTCCCCACTATCGTAACTTAGCCGTCGACGCTGACTGACCGTTAGTAATCATCCTCAGTCTTGGTTTGTCTTCTTTTCGCGCAGGTCTTCTTCTTAACCGGCGTCCTGAAAAATCGCAAATTTAATCAGTGACTAAAAAACATTTCAATTTTCAATAAATAATTTTTGCTCCTTAAAATCTTAAAAAAAAAAAAAAAATTAAACAAATGAAAATGCTTCTGTACAAAATAAACAAAAGACTTGTATCAGAAAATTTCAATCCTTACGAATAAAAATTAAGTGACAAAAAAAAAAAATAAAAGAATGGAGACGACAACGGAATCGTTTTTTCACAATTTGACCGAAGAAGTATCTTCAACATTTCCACCGATTTCGACGACAGACGCGGTATCTCAAACTTTGGTATCACGCCGCGATTCACTTTATATCGTAGTACCAGTAACGATAATATATTTGGTGATATTCATCGCGGGAATCATTGGAAATGTGAGCACATGTATCGTGATTTATCGGATCAAGTCTATGCACACTGCGACCAATTATTATTTGTTCAGTTTGGCAGTTTCGGATCTTGTGTTTCTAATTTTCGGACTGCCTCCCGAAATTTACCTAGTGTGGTCCAAGTACCCTTACATTTTTGGGGAATGGTTTTGCATTGTTCGCGGTCTGGTTGCAGAATGTTCAACATACGCGAGTGTCTTAACAATCACGGCTTTCACTGTCGAACGATACATCGCAATTTGCCACCCCTTTTTATCTCATACGATGTCCAAGTTGTCGCGTGTTGTCAAAATGATCCTGATAATTTGGTTGGTTGCAATTTGCTTTGCGCTGCCTTTAGCTTTACAGTATGGAGTTGTCGAAGCTACGCATATCAGTCCTGATATGGTTATTTGCACACTGAAAAACCCTTACCTTCAGCACTCGTTTGAGCTTGCGACTCTACTGTTTTTCATTATACCAATGATTCTTATCACGATTCTTTACTCGATGATTGGGCTCAAGCTCAGGAAATCGAGGATGATGAAGAAGAGGAACATTAGAAATCAGGGAACGCGCAGTGCTCAAGAGAGCAGAAAGTCTAAGTGGGATAATCGCAATACTGGAAAATCTTCTAGGCGGGTTGTTAAAATGCTTGGTAAGTTTATTTTTGAATATTTAAAAAGTTTAATTGTTTGAATTTTTAAAAATCTAATTGAGAAAGACCATTGATTATTTGATACAGAAATAAATTTTTTTTTATTCATTAAAAAAAATTTTTTTTTTTGGAGGAAAAATTGAACTAACTTAAAATAGTTTTTTTTTTCTCCGAAAGAATTTTCTATAACAATAAAAAAATGTTTATTAAAGTAATAAAATTTACTAAAGTCTACAAAAAAAAATCGCTCACTTGACCCAAGAGAAAATTTTCAAGGAGTCTTGGTTCAAAAAAACTTCACTTCAGCCAAAAGAATTTTTATTTTCCTTAATAATTCTTGATTTAAGAAAATTAGTCCTCCAATAAACAATTTTTCTCTCTGTGTCCGAAAAGTCATTTTTTTTTTAACAAAATAAGTCTGTGCAAAAACTCTAAAACCAGTCGGATCGCAAAGGACATTTCTACTATGTTTCAGTCTTCAAATTTCATAAAATTGGCTCATCTAGATTATTAAGAAAATAAGCAAAATTTTATGGCCAGTGTATTTATATAAAGAATGGGTTTTTATGGTTAAATTTGGTATCGTTGAAAAAGTCTTGACCTGGAGTTGTGCCTTTCCCTTGTCAATGTATGATGATAAGTATTTAGGCTGCATTTGAAAATATCTCTAGATATATAATTAAGAAATGAACTCGTATCTTGTGAACTATTGACATTTTTAAAGATATAAGCTCATCCCGATGTTACACTTGTCAAGACCTTTCATTTGAGTATCCACATCAATTTTTCATATATTTATATATATTATATATATGAATATATGAAAATATATTAAAATGCGTGTGGGTACTCAAATGAAAGCTCCTGATGAGTGTAACATCAGAATGAGCTTATATTTTTGAAAACGTCAAAAGTTAAGAAAGTACAGTGCAATTTAACAAAACTCATTATTTATGAAAGCAAAATTTTATTTATTTATAGTTCACAAGCCACGGCAGTCACATAGTGACTGAAAGGTTGCTAATTTCGTATTATTAATTTTTTTTTTATTCTAACCATTTTATGATTGGTAGTTATCTCATTTATTGTAACCCTAGAGTCGCTAGATAAATAAAAAGATTTTTAATTAGGTGTGTTATGAGTTACGATATGATAATTTAATTATTTTTCAGCTGGTCTAGTCACTTTGCAATTATAATTATTTAATAAAAATAAAATTTAATTAATTAACAAAGTTTTTTCCAATATTAAGCTTTACTTAGAAAAAAGTTTAACCACTTTAAAGGATTTTTACTTTATAATTTCATAGCACATCTAATTACTCGAAAAAATAAATAAGTGAAATTTTGTCATTTAAATTTTATTAAAAATTCTTGTGAATACAAAAAAAACATTGCACCTAAAAAATTCATAATCTTTTGCGGTTAATTAATTCTTGTATTTCTTACACAAATATTTTTCCGTTAAAAGTTTCCAAGGAGTTTGTCATGTCCGGAAAAATTAGTCTTTGCCTTTAAAAAACAGTAAATTTTTTGACATGTCATTAAAAGTTATTATCGTCATTCGGGGTAGCTCAAGCTGAAAAAAAAAAAAATATCTAGCAATTTTTCTCTTCACCCGTAATCAGCAAGCGGTTTAGAGTCTACAGATACTTGATATATTTATTATAAAAAACCGGAACATAATTTCAAAGCTAGGATCAAGTTTCTTGAAAGGGATAGTTACTTTGATTTATAACTTTTTCTACACAGTTAATTTTTATTTTTCTTCAAAATGTTATCTCTAAAATATTTTGTCTTTCAGTTATAAATTATAGGGTAGTTTCACCCGAGTACGTCAATGAACTTGTCAGTAAAACAAGGTTGACGGTGTACTTTCCGTTAGTTAATAGTCAACTCATACTATCTTTACCCATACAATCGGAATTAAAGTGAAGGATAAGGGACGGATATTCTTTATTCGTTAAGTAACTTAGTACTTTAAGGTTGCGGAAATTACAGAAGCTTTAACATCACATCGCGTGTTTGAGTGTTGTTCTTTTTTTTTAATATTTTAAGTGTGTCAATTCACAAGATTTCCGAAACGTAAGTATTAATCTTTGTGAAACTTAGATGGATAAATAGCTCTTTGTATACTTCCACCGCTGATCTATGAATAAATAAGTTATATTTGTATTGATCATACATTGGTCCAACGTAAGATTCATTTTATCCAAAAACTATTCTAAATCTCATATATATATATATATATATATATCTATACTAATAAATGAACAGCCGGTTTTTTTGACCGCTTATAACTCGCGAACTACTGAACCGATCAAAAAAAAACTTATACCATAAGATGCAGCTTGTATCGGAGAAGGTTTTAGTATATAATATGTAGCCGATTACTCATCCGGAACGCAATTTTTTAATTTAGAAAAAATTAATTTTTATTGTAACTAAATTTAGTCTATTTGATTGTCATTTGTTTAAAATAAACTTTTTAATTCTATCGGTTATGGTTATATACTAGGCAGATTTGTTCACTTATGAACCTGCGATTTCTTTAACTGAAACTTTTAGTTCTCATTACAAATTTTTTTTTTTTTTTCATATTAATTATTATTCATTTTTGTAAGAAAAACACGGGAACGTTATAATGATTGCACATAGAAAGTTACAATGAATATTAGCTAAAATCGGGAAGTTATTGGTTTTACCCCGTTTTGAAAAAATCGAGTTTTCATCAGATCTCGACGTTTGAAGGTCACAGGAAGCTTCCCTGACTACCCCCGCGATGTTGTCTTTTGTAAGAGATGTAGAAATAATCTATCAATAAATTTTACGATATCTCACCCCACAGAGGGTTGCGAGGGTAGGTATTAACAATGAAAATTTTTATTTTCCAAGCTATAGCTTCTATAGACTCCAAATTTAATAAAAGTCGTCTACATGTGATACAAAAATGATCTAAGAACGGATTTTACACCGAATCACCTCCAATAAAGATCGCAGGGGTGGATGTTAACAATAAAAAATCTTAATTTTTAAAATATAGCTTCAAAAAATTGCAAATGTGGTAAGGATCTTTTATTTGTCATGTAGAGATCATCTCAATACGGATTTCAATAAATTCTACTTCCGATTCGATGGAATGTGAAAGCTGTGCAAGTCAAAATAATACTCCAATTGAATTTCAAGTCTAGATCTAAAACTACAATTCTATAAAGTGCCCAGCAGAGCGGGCAGGTAGCAGCTAGCTTACAATAAATTTGAATATAATCAATTTTTATTCAAAATCATATTTTTTGAGCTAAAAAATTTTTATTTGAAATTTTGCGTTGAAAATGTTATTTGTAAGAAACTTTTATGTTACCAAAATTTGTTACGTAATAAATGAAAAAAAAAAAATCATTTGATTCTCATTCCTTCATTCTCATAGATATGAAATTTAAACTAAATTTATTATGAAAATCATGATTTATAATAAATTCAAATTTAATCTAAAATGTATCGTAGTTCAAGAATTTTTTTTTTAATCATAACAATTAACTTATCATGATCAAAGATACAAACGTCGTTCTTGCGGGATATCATTTCTTGAAAATTAACACGCTTAACCTCTTTTTTATGGATGTTTTATGGAACCGCTTTATAATTTTTAATTGGAATCTTAATTTGTTGCTTTTTTATTGACCGACTTACATAAAGCTCTTATTAAAAAAGATGCTGATATAACTTAATGGATATTAAATTAATTTGTTTTATTAACTTGACCTGCATGTAAGCATACAAGTATTTATTTCAATGATACACAGTATCGTTATATTATATATATTATCTTTACTTTTATAGAATAGATTATTACAATTCAATTATTCCAAAAAATTTGGATAAATTAAATTTAAAAAAATAAAAAAAGCGCTTTAATATAAAACCTAACTAAATAGTAGAAAGAATATTGAACGATTTTTAATTAGTTTGAAATAAGACCAGTTATTAAAAAGAAAACAATTATTTTATTTAATTATAAAGCACTCTACGCTTTTTTACAATAAAATAATTTTTTTAATCACTCGATCCTTATTTTTTTACTTATAAAAAATCACTAAAAACTATTTTGTATTTTTTAGTTTGGTTTTTTAATCAAACTTATTTTTTTAGTTGTAATTTATTATTGCAAGTTCTAGATAGCTTAGTATAGAGTCTGGAAATCGAAATTATTAATTATTGTTAATACAACTCTTAAAGTTTTTAATTTACGAACCTATTAAAAAATAATAAACCCATTGTTTTAGTGGGTAGTTATCATATTTGCAAGAATTCGGTCAGTTTACGGTTCTTTTTTTTTTAGAATAAAATTAATTTCTCTATTTTTATATAATTGAATTTATTGCAGTAAATAATTTGAGCTGTTTCACAGTAAGACAAAATCTGGGACTAATAAAAAAAATCTAAATTAATAAGATATATTATTAAAATAAAGTAGCTAAATTATTATCAATAATAGAGCACGCTCAGAGAGAAAACACTTGAGAAAAATATTCTCGCCATGCCTTGAGTGGTCGACCGCTTTATTGTACTTGCACAAGAAATGGAAACTTTTTCCCGACTTTTAAGGAAACAGAACTTTTTACTAAGGGAAAATATACTGTAGACTAATGCATGCAGCGAGCAGCAAGCTTTATTTGATATGCACAATTTTAAATCTGATAAAACTTGTGGTGAAATTTCGTAAAAACCCAAGTATTTTTTTTTTTTTTTTTTTCATACGTTTGGTATTTTGTAGTTGCGAATTTTATGGATCATACGCCGGCAAATATGAGGGAACGGACAGAATAGGGTTGTTTTATTAACAATAAAACACTTTCCTGTACTTTGATATGTTAAATTTTTTGCCTTCCACTTATACTAACGAAAAACAAATTTTTTTAATGCCATAAAAATTTTTATCCATTCAGCCGTACTAAGGCTTTCAATAAAAAAATTTTATAGAAGTTAGTATTACATATTTTGCATACAGCTGTAAATAACTGTACAACTTTTTAGGTAGATTTCATAGAAATCAATCTTTTGCATTGGTCCTCATGTCGGAATTTTGTTGTAATATCTCTTAACTAGTAGAGTAAAGCTCAAAAATAACATTAGTTAAAAAATGTATATATTTACACAGAAAAAGAGGTTCACTTGAGCCAAGAAAATATTTTTCTTCCTAATTATTTTCTTGAGCGAAAAAAAAATTTTGTTTGACACAAGAAATTTCACTTATTCTAACAAATTAATTCTCTTGCTTTAAGAAATACGTATCTTAATCCAAGAAAATTTATTTAAGTCAAGAAAATCTTCTTGTTTTGAGACAATTCAGCCTCTTGCTCCAAAAAATTTAGTTTTTGATAAAAGTAAATTTTCTTGTCTTGAGAAAATTTCTCTCTTGCTCCAAAAAATTAAATATCTTGATAGTAAATTTTCATAAATATTTTTATTGACTAATATGTCAAATGGGACGATCAAATAATATTGAATCATTTTTTTTCATTCAATACGTATAATTGCACGCTAAAATAATATAAAATGGGCATCAAATATTCAAGAGAAAAATTTTTTCAAGGTGAGAAAATTTTTTTCTCAGCTGACGTACGTGGCGCTGCTTCTCTAAAGTATCTAAAAATCTTGATCAAATATAAAAATTTATCGTAACAAGTATTTATGATAATTTGAATTGAGAAAAAATTACTTCCACAAAGAATAAAATTTAAAGAAAAATTTTTATTTCGGCCAACACAACTTTGGTCTTCCTTCAGACACCCAAAAATTTTCTTGAGCCAAAAATTTTGTTCTCCAGTCAAGAAATTTTTCTTTCTGTGTATGTATAGTAGGCTACTTTTTTTTTGGTCACTTCGTGAAATATTGTTGCAAGTACCCAAAAAAAAAAAAAATCCCCTGAAAAGTTGGGCCTTCTATGAAATCTACCTTTCATTTCGGGTGTAGCCGAATAGCGTTTTTTTTAGCGAATTTTTGACGGAAAAAAATTAATTTAGATGTGCATTAGGAAAAAATGAAAAATAAAATTTATGTGACAGTATAATATTTTAGTTTTTTCTTAGACTGTAATATGCATGAGCTCTGACTATACAAATGTAAACACAGACATTCATACACTCTCATATGCCGTCTCCATTGAAAATAATAAATGAGGCACTACTCCAGATGTTAAGATGGAATGCTTTGCAGAATTAACCTGTTTATTCAGCTCGGAGCCCCGAGGAATTAATTATTCCAGCTTTCGAGCTTCGATTTGATTGATAAATTTCAATAATTAAATCAATAGTTTGAATATTTTTGATTCTTACTCATAACTCATTGTTATTTCATAATGACTTTGATTTTAGGAATAATATTTTTAGCAAAATAATTTAGGATAGATTTTTGACAAAACAATTCAAATTAATTAGAAATTAAAAAATTTTTAATTAGATACGTGCAAAGGCGGTATATTGATTTATTGATCCATTTTAATGCATAACTTGTATTTATTGCATTTACGTAATGTTAGATTATAAATTACAGGTAACTTGTTTTATAATTTTATCAAAGGGAGGTCGAAGAAGTGCAAACTACCCTCAATAATTTAATTTACAACTTTTTGTAATATTATTCCAAAATACCAGAAAGTTTGAATAAAATATCTTTAACCTTGCGAAAACAATTGGGAAACAGTTCGGTTACAATCGATAGATGGCGAAAGAAAGTTTAATTTTTTCTCGCACAGTGATAGGTCGAGCAAATAAGTATATAATAATCATGCCATCATTCTAATACGTCGTATTTATATAAAAAATTTACTTTTTTTTTTTAAATAGAATCATAACAATATTATTTATGCAAGTCATATTAAAATTTTACAGGTCAAATAGTTTATTTAATAACTATTTTTAAAAAATTATTTTCATCTGTCAACATAATATTGACTTTTGTTAAAAATTAGCTTATATTGAGTAGATTATTTTTGCACGACTCATGATGCGAAGCATCAGAGAGTGCTTTACGATCGAAAAGTTTTTTTCGCCTTATTTTGGCGGCTATTTTTATTATTATAGCCTTGTTAGTTCACGGAATCAAGATATTTTGCATACTATTGTTGAGATAATATAATGGAGATTAATTCCATACTTTTTAAAAATTGATTTACTGCAATAGAATTTGAAAAAAACACCAAAATAGGTCAAAAAATTTTCCTGTTCGTCATGTATGAAACCTCGGAAACACTGTAACTTGTGAAAAAATCCACTATTTGAGTTAAATTTTTTTTCAAAAAATTCTCATCGACAATTGTAGGTCACTGAATGCGAATGATTAATTAATTCAGTGTCGTTTGATTGCAATTAATAAAAAACGAAAACTACAAGACTGTATATCTATATATATCCATGTAAAATTAACATGGATGGTGATATATCTATATCTATAGATATTATGTACATTTTATTCCACCAGGGGCGCCTGTGTATCACTTTGCTAGTTATTTTAAAAATTTTTTTTTTTTTTTTATATATCATAATTAAATGAGCATTATGAGTCGTGCACTTTTGGATTTTCCAAACTTTTTTATTTTGTTGAGTACTAACTGCTCAATCAGAATAATAATGAAAAAGAGATTGACATAACAAAAAACTCTGGATATATGTCTACATGTTTTGTAAGTCTTAATTTTTACATACTTTTGTTAAAAGATGCATTTCTATCATTTTTTTTAGAGTAATTATTACGATTTAAAGTAATGTTAAAAAAGTTTAAAAAATTCAAAAGTGCACGCCTCATAATCTCATTTTCCATAATAAAATTGATTAAAATAAAAAATAAAATACAAATACTTTTAAATCTTGCGTATGAAAAATAAATGGACTTGATCAGTTAAGTTTTTCAGCATTTATTCTGACTACACCAGTTTCCACACGTACATCAGACACTCGGACGTTCACGGAATGATTTTTTTAAACATTTTTTTTATTTATTTAAAAAGCAAAATGTCATAAGTGTTGAAACTAGTGTTTTTCCATAACATTTATGTGTAAATATTATTCTACAAGTGCGATAGAAAATAAATAGAAACAATTTTAGTTGAAGGAATTGCTTGATTTTTGTAAGACGAATTTTCAAAAAGATTTATCTAATTATATCTAATACCGTCAATTCTCGTAGCACGTTTTGTATAGAGTATTTGCTTTTCTATGATTATCATTTTTTATTACAACCCTAACTTAGGGAAAAAATTTTATAAATTTGAAGAGTTGTATTAAAAAGTTTCAACTGTTGAGATTACACAGAAAAACAATCAACACACTTAAATGTAAAATATTTGACACTAAAATCTTTTGCACTTAACAAAAAAAAAGTACATTTTTATCAAGTTTGACGTTTAATAATAGATTTCCCAAATTTTACTTTTTTCCTTCAATTTATCTCTCATTATGAATAAATATTAGTATAATAAATAAAAATAACACGCTTAAATAATCAATAACAATATCACGTAATGCTATAAGCTATATTAATGTTCACAAGTGATACAGTACGTAATAAAGCAATGCTATTATTATTTTTTTTCAAAAAATAACATTTGATGTTTTTTTTTCTTTCTTTCAAACAGTCTACATTGGTATAAATCATTTAAATTCTTCATTTATATGTAATTTTTTTTTTTAATTTTCAATGATATAAAAAGTAAAAACAAATCATATTATATAAAAATGAATTTTTTAATTTCCCTATCAGAAAAATATATCGTATGTAAATAAATAAATATTTTCCAGAGCTTTTCAATGTAAAGCTTCCGAGTTAAAGTAAATATTTGGTTTAAACCAACATAACGAGAAAAAAAGAGAGAAACAGAAAGTATAAACTGAAAATGACGGAGTAATCGTTTTAGTTTAATCTTATAAATGCTTTATTTCATCACGCAATCGTGTCACCAGATTCCGGAGTACGCTTTTATCTAAAACCTTCACGTGACACTAAGACAAATTGGTTTTACAATTTTTCTCTATTCATAAATTGAATTAAGATAAATATTAAAATCTATTGAGATATTCATTTGATTTAAAAATTTTTCTTACTTTACTTGATCATCATTTATTACAGAAAAACATTTTAACATTTTATGAAGTTACTTAAGAACGTTTAACTTTGATGTCTTTATATCTTAGGATTTCTGTTATGACATCATTAATTGAATTTCGAAATTTTTTTCAAGCTATAAGAGGTTGTTTTGCATGAAAACAAATTTTTTACTATCTAGCTGACGCAACAAATTTTATCGAAAATTATTTGATGAATTTTTAGATTTAATTTATTTAAAAAAAATTAACATCATTATTGACTTAATAAAAATTCACATTATAAGTAAATACAAAGTTTTTTTAACGAATTATTGATATCCAAGTGCATGTCGATTTCATTTTAATCCATAACTATATACTCTGATCACATAGGTGTAATCGTTGAATTTAAATGAATTTCTATTTACATTTATCTACAACTATTTTTTTTTTTGCATAATCATAAGTTTATTCCTTTCTGCATCAATATTTGTCGATAACATTTTTATAAATGATTTTTTTTTCTAAAAAAAAAAAAAAAAAAAAAAC